>JANHFO010003066.1:212906-231689 GCA_032468095.1 Pareas carinatus | reverse complement strand
ACTGGCTAGCTTGAATGAATTACAGTGTTTCTGCTTGCTTTCAGTGTCCTGAGATTAGCAGGTGTGAAAATGATTTCACCTATCAATTCAAAACACTTTGCAGGGGTTGTAGGAATGCAAGTATCCCTAAAAGCATCTTCAGGCAAGGAAAATGTAATAAGCTGAGTTCCTCAATATGTGATCCTGCCTTGGCTTATAATTACTCACAGTGTAACTGACATTCTTTTTTTTGGAGGGGGGGAAACATTGGCCTTTTTTTCCTTCCCTGTAAATCACGGACTAAATTCTGCGAAAAGATACATTTCAACTCTATATATTTAAAAAATATGCAACATTGATCTCATAGGATCATCACTTTCACCTCCATTCAACATGGAGTTTCCAGGCAAATTATAATCAAGAAAAACTACAGGATATAAGGTCCAGTGCAAATAGTGCAGGATTGAAGGAAAAGAGAAAGAGTTGTCTCTTTCAGGAGAAGCACGCTTACTAAGGGCACCATGACTTCTAAACATTAGGAATGTGAAAAACCTGCCCAAGCCTCAGATATATTCAATGTTTCTCCAAATTCAACATTTCTCCCCAAAAGAGAGTATTTGACTTTTATTTGGGATGCATGAGAGTTTCAAGTTTCTCTTGGCAAGATGCTCTGTAAGGCTATTTCCATAACGGACTTGCTTCTTGTTATCTCAGTACAAGATTAATCTTTGTAAACACACTGACATATTTTAATATTAAACATGCCAGATGTGGGTCTCTGAGAATGTTTTCCAGTGTGACATGGAAGTTTATCTGTAGAAGGCACATGCTCTAGTCACTTTGGAACCGTTATTGTGGGTTTGACAAGGAAACTGCGAGATGTTAGAAGTTCTCCTGAAGAACTCCCTCTGAAGATCTGTCCCAAGTCCAAGGGTAACTGTCATGCTCTAATAATATAGGCAGAATGTTGTCATGTTCAGAGTTCATTGACATGAGCAGAGTTCTAAATCTGCTTCCCAACATAAGTAAGGAGAATGCTCTTCCTGAAAGGACCTACTGCACCCAGCAGAAGACATTTTTCCGTATGATAACTTGACTAGTTCCCTTTCTGCAAGTAAATTATTACATGGCCCCTAAAGCACTCTCAATGGTAACAAACCAGTTTTCCAAATAAGATGCTTCTGGCAAAGGATCACAGCACATTTGGAAGACCTCCGCATGTCCACCAAAAATGGAAATGCACTTACAGTATTAGAACATTAAAAGCTGGGTTTTGTCTCTTCTACCTGTCCTGCTTATTGATATAAGTGTAGGATAAAGCAATTCTGCTTTTATACTTATAAATAGCTAAATGGAGATTCTTAGATAGACATCTCTTCTTTTATTATCAATTCCAATAATAAAAGATATATGGCCTCTGAATAAGGTCTTTCCATTTTGCTGCTATGTAATTATCAGGGCAATAACAAATAAATATGTTAAGAGACAGCACACTATATCTTCGATTACAGTGCAAGAGATACTGATTCACAGTTGCCCTCTTTTAGCAGTAAATGCCTGCTTCTTTAGTTGCTATATGAAGTTGTGGTCAAGATGTTCACTGGGCCCTTACACCGAAATCTATGCTGATATGCAGGCTCATCTTGTAATGCAGATAGAGCAACACTCAGGTCAATGGGCTGGGTTTCACATGGCCTTTCTGCCTTTGGAAAGATACAATATGAGGCAAATCAAAAAATGTCACCTAGAGGTGACATGTGGACCAACCACTGAAGACACCTGCTCCCCTCTGTATCCTCAACTATTATAAGATTGATTCAGACTTTGCAGCCTTTTTACAAAACTAAAATCAATCAAGTATCTTGCAGCAATCTGGATAATAACCCAATGTCTCAACTGTACAGAGCAGAATCCCCCAAATGATGAAGATACTCCTCCAGAAAACCTTTACCTGCACTCTTCAGATACCTTGAAAAACTTCCCTGAGGAACCACAATAACAAAAGCAAAGCTGTGTTTTTTTAAAAATGGCAAATCCAATTTCTACTCAGTTCTGTGCAAAATGTCCTTACACACATGGCTTAAGCAAGGCTACAACAGCATCAAATTTGTCATCCCTGTGATTTTTCAGATGCTACCAAATGGAGAAAATGCTTTCCACTATGCAAGGCTGTGCTTATTTTAAGAGCAAGCATCAGAAAATGTTCATCCCCTGAATAGAGAATATTTGCCCTAGTAATCCCAATTTAGGAAATGTTTAAACTTTTAAAATTGACTTTTCTATTATATAGCTGGTAAAGGGACTGAGACGATCATACATCTCACCCAGTCCCACTCCCTTGGTGAGCCAAGGACATAATTTCCACTGCTAAACTCTGCTTTAGTCAGAATTGGCAGAGCCAGACTAGGGCCTAAAATATGATTGGCCCAGCAAGTGGGTGGTTGAAATATGCAAGAGTTACCAAGCAATTTTGCTAAGACAGACGCCACCCTCCCAGACTCAGTGGAATATAATCAGCCAAAAGAATCTGCCTTTGAAAGTTGGACACTTCCTATATGAAAATGAAACAAAACAAAATTTTAAAAAACATTGTGTTAGTATTGTTAAATTAAACATAGTGAAATGCAATGTAAAAGTGTTGGAAGGGCAACATCCCAATAGAGGAGCAACTCACTTGGTGCAGGAGAGCCGATGTGTATACCAGCAACCTTCAATGAAAGAGGTCACTCCAAGGGCTTACTCAAACTTACCACACAACTGAAAAATACAGGAAAGGCCAAAGTGGATGGCAGCAAGAAATAAGAATCAGACCTTGGGCTACAATTTGCTCAGAACAATATGGCATAATTACACCTATTCAATGATCAACTGTACATGTGGGTGTATGGATAATGAAAAAGGCTCAACTCTAATTCATCTAACAACCTGCTTTGGCTATCCTTTCATTATTGTGCGTTGAGAGCAGATATCTCAAGACTAAAGAGATCTTGGACATCTGAGATTAATTCTGGCATCTTGATTCTGAGGAAATGGATAAGGTGATCTGTGGGATGAACTCTACAGCATGTAGTCACAGTCGATGTCCATATTGGATCCTTCAGGAAGCTAATGCAGTAGGACTAGGGCTGGATTAAAGAGCCTTTTGGGAGAAGGATCCAGCTGATTTGGGCAAATAGTATTTCATTCCCAATCATCCTTTTTTTTAAAAAAAAAGGTTGCTGAGAAAATGATAAAATTGGAATACTGTATCCTAGTGGAAGCAGATTATCTCGTTCTTTTCCAAGCAGGATTCAAAACTAGGCATGGAATGGAAACCAATTGGTCACGCTGACAGCTGAACTTTGTCAAGGCTTGGATAAGAGAGGGCATTTCTTCTGTTGCTTTTAGATCTCTGTGTAGCCTTTGATACCACTGATAACAATACTCTTCTGGGCTCCCTGAAAGAATTAGAAGAGCATGTTCCACTTCTTCTCAAGCAGATAATGTAAGACAGGATAAGTGGAAAGAAAAACACCCACAAAGCTGCCCACTTATGGTTTATCTCAGGGTTCATCACTTTCCCCTCTGCTGTTTAACATCTGTATGAACTAGAGGAGAAATCAGCTCATCAACACCAATGGCATGATGAATGTGTTCTGTGACATGGTTTATCACAAATGTTTTGACATGTGACATGATGAAATGTTTTGTGATATGATGATTGTACTTTATAACATGACAATATGATGAATGTACTTTATGATTATGAATGTATCTTATGACTGTAATCATTGTTTGTCAATTATAGCCTTATGATTGTAAACACAGTTTGTCAATTATAGCCTATATTGACGTATAGAGCATGTACACCGGAGACAAATTCCTTGTGTGTCCAGACGAACTTCGCCAATTAATTCCAATTCTAATTCTAAATCTAATTCTAATTTGATACTAACAAATTATATGTCACCATCTCTGGCAGTAAAAATCTTTTCCTGGAAGTTGTGAGCAATGGAATAGGAAAAAACAAGTGATACTAAATCTTGGAAAGTTGAACTTGAACTTATCCAGAAATGATCTAGCATTTTGCCTGACCGCTGATAGCTCTCAATGGGAAAGGGAAGCATTTTGACTGACCCAGGCAAAGTATTTTGACTAACACAGTGATAGCTCGCTCTGAAAGGGGAGGTGTGTGACTTATTACTAGATAGGCAGGTAGAGAGAGCCATTTGGTGTAGTGGTTAAGGCACCAGGAGAGTGAGTATGAGTTCTAGTCCTATCTTAGGTGACTTTGAGTTAGCCCCTTTCAGCACTACGAAGCAGGCAAGGGCAAACTACTTTCAAAATCTCAAGAAAAATGCAGAGACTTTTCCAGGCGGTCACCAAGAGCCTACAATGACTCAAAGGTAACCCCGCCCCCCAAAAAAACTCAAGTGAAGCCAGGCCTTTCCCAGGTGTAAAAGGTATGCTGGCGTTTTTAGGGAAGCTATAATGCAGGATGTAGTAGCTATGTCTGAAGATTATCAGCTAGATATTGAGAAGGCTCAGGACATTCCAGCTTCTCCTTTTTGTATAACTGGTAAACCTCAACTATTCATCATGAAGCTTCCTGTAGTTGTTGTGAAGAATGTCATTTTACAAGAAAGCCTGATCCACTGAGTAACTGAAAGGGGAAATCATAATTTTAATATTATATTTTCACTGATTGTACTAAAGTTAAGTGACTCAGATGTTCAATGTTACGATAAATACTGCATGAGAAGAATCTTCCATATTTCACCAGGTACCCAGTCAATTTTAAAAATTATAATTATTATCAAATGGCATTTAGATAACAATATATAATTCTGTGTAAATAAAAAATATCTTATCCTTTTAAGTTCCTGTAGAAGGAAGAGGATTATTTATTTTTTCCTGTTATTACAATTGTTTCTATCCAGGCTTTTAAACTTATCAATGTCTCTTAATTACACAGTCTTTTTATATTCATGTGACCTTGACTAAAGGGAAATATTGCAAACAGCAGGTTTTTAGTATCCTGTATTCCTTTTCCTCCTCTTTCTTTTTTTTTCTCCTCCTCCTCCTTGCTTTTCATTTTTCTCTTCTAAATTTACCTTCTTTAAAAATCCATATATTTTAATAGGCTGATTAGTGGAACTTTTTCACTTTTCCCTGTTGGTTTTTGTGATATTTAATCATGTGGTTAGCTAATATCCTAACATTTTTTACTATTGTTTTACTACTGAAAAACAATTTAGATATTTTATTTTTTATTTTATTGTTGCTTTTTTAAGAAAATCATTGCACTTTTCTCATTTTGGGAAGCAATAGTTTATCTTTTGATACAATCCAGATGCAGCATGCTTGGATAAAGTAACATGCCATTTTTCTTGATTTTTGGTTTTAAAACTATTTAACAGCAGTCTGGAATATTAAAGGACTTGGTCTCCAGCTAAGCATAAACACATATTGACTAAATTTAAGTAAAAGGGTAGAAGAATTTGCTTTTCTGTAGTATCCCTATTTCCCCTTTTATGGGATGCTTGGATGGAAAAAGTTTGCATAAGTAACAATTCTAAACATTCAAGAAATGTTCTCATTTTAATTAACATAGTTTCTAAGTTGGCTGTTGAAAAAGTATCATAAAGATAAGTTGTTTTTAAATACTTATTGCCATACATCAAGGTTTAGGAATCCTGAATCTCCATGATCCAGCCACAAATACATAATTGTTTTGAATATCTGTAAACTAAATCAGCAAACCATGTAACAGATGGAAGTGATTCAAATCAAACTTTTAATCTTTCTTAACATTTCACTATCTACATTATATTCTCAGATTCATATTTTGCAAGACTACTTGTCTGAATTTAGCTGAATGAATATTTTGTATTATATTAATCTTTCCCAGAGGGAGTATACTTTCCTTTCTTCCATGGAGAAAAATTCCTTTTGGTTAGATTACTTCCTGATAGTTCATTCTTCTGTATCTAAACTTAAAGCATGCAATTTTACTACAATTTCAATCCATGTTCTTGTGAACTTTGCTATTTTATCTGCTTTAAAAAGTATAGGCGTTCTTTACATCAGTGGTCGTAAACCTGTGGGCTGTGAGAAAATCTTGGTGGTCTGCAGGAAGATCTTGAGATTATTTGAATTTTATTTGTATAGTTGTACGGTTTCGGTGTGCGTGTCTGTCTGTCTGTCTGTTTCTCTGTCTCTCATTCTCTCTCATTCTCTTTCTCTCTGTGTGTCTCTCTGTCTCTCTGTGTATGTCTGTCTCTCATTCTTTCTCTTTCTCTCTGCCTCTGTATGTGTGTGTCTGTCTGTCTCTCATTGTGTGTGTGTCTATCTCTTATTCTCTGTGTGTGTCTGTGTCTCTCTGTCCCTCTCTTTTCAAAGCAGGAACAATTATCAGACTAAAATGTGTAATACTTAAACTTCAATTATTTTGCAATAATTAAATTAATTTTAATAAATTTGCTACAATTAAACAACCTTTAAAGATTTTCTTAAGATTAAATAAGCATTTACTATTTTTGTTATAATTAAATAAGCTTTTTAATTTTTGTTATATTAAATAGGTGACTTTTACATTAATAAAATGAAAGTTCTTTTTTCATTATTTTACAAATGTATGTGCCTTTTAAAAAAATACATATTGGTGGTCCGCAGGATTTAAAAGTATGAATTTAGTGGTACCTGAGTTCCAAAAGTATGGCGACCACTGAGCTAGATCGCCTTTGAATGTATCTTTGTGAACAATAAAGACTTTACTAAACAGATGGAACAGGAAATGGCAGAATTTTTTTTTAAATTAATAGTGTTTCATTTACATCATTGTCTTTGATATAGAACATCTCCAAAGTATTTATCTGAGGTTGAATGATCACATATGCAGCTTATAAAATAAAGCAACAAGGAAAAGTTATTGAATTAGTTCATTATCCTACCCATTTCCTGACCAATATCTTAGAATTTAGTGTCTGTTAAATATGAACTTAATACTGTCTTATGTTTCCAAAGTAGAATTGCATTGTACTGCATCAAGCAAAGCAGCAATATTAAAAAGAGAGACAACACTAAATTAAACAATGTAATACTGTATAATTTATTGGAGTTGCAAATAGTATGCAGATTCCCATTCTTCAGCAATAGATGGCAAGACAGTTTGCTTTTAACAAAAAGTAGAATTATCATAAGGACTAGGTTACTAATCTTGCTTCAGTTTCTTACTTCAAGAAATGGTCACAGCTAGATCTATGAAATTGAAAAAAACTCCTGACCCTTGATGGTTTTATGATTAGGTATATTGTATATTGTGCCCTATAATCTTCTTTTTTCCTGAGTGATTTTTTCCCCAAATAAATTTCTGTGTTTTAATAGTCTCAAATTAAATGAATATTATAATTATTCTTAAACCAGACAAGGATATTACCATATATTTTAATTATCTATCAATGGCCTTATTCAATTGTATGCTAAGGATTTTAGCAATATCAATAGCACTTATATACCGCTTCACAGTGCTTTATAGCCCTCTCTAAGCGGTTTACAGAAATCAGCATATTGCCCCCAACAATCTGGGTCCTCATTTGACTGACTTCGGAAGGATGGAAGGCTGAGTCAACCTTGAGCTGATGAGACTTGAACTGCTGAATTGCTGGCAGTTGGCAGTCAGCAGAATTAGCCTGTAATACTGCATTCTTACTACTGCGCTACCACGGGTCTTAAAATGCACAGTCATTTTAACAGCTACTTGCTATTTACAGCTTATTCTTCCAACTACTGTCCACCCAACTCAGGCTGGACTTATTCAGGGTTAGGCTTCTGATTTTTAATTAGGGTTCTTGTTTTAACTTAAGCAGGATTCAACTGCTACAGCCCTAAATGTTAAGAAAGCATTTTTCTATGGTTTCTTAATAGGTTTTTTTTTTACTTTTTGGGAGTTTCCTCAAATGATTTTGTTTGGATTAATATAATTTACTCAGACCCTAAATCATATAATTTATTCAGTTCCAAAATCAGGGATTAAGATTAATCCCTGTCTTTTGTAAAATTTATGTGGTACATACCAAATATGTCTTTTTAAAAAATGGCTTGAGGACATCTTGTCTAGACAATTAAAAACTCCAAAAACATTAATGTGACTACTCTAGAGTGTCAGAGGATAAAATTCCATATATCGATCATATGATAACTTTTATTGATAGACCAAAACTCTCCATTCCTAATTTCATTTCATTAATACATGACTTTCATGCCTTGTCTGATTATTCTATAAACAGGAATAAATCAGGATTTATGCCAATAGGTCATTTCTCATTTCATTAATACATAAGTTTCACATTCTGCCTAATTATTCTATAAAATGAAATAAATCTGGATTTATATCAATAGACCATAGCTATAATCTCACCAATTATTAGTACAGTACTATGGTTTTAGGTTGTATTCTGACCACTTTGTTTATCTTGATTAAAGCTTTCAAAGAGATGGTTATCGAGATACAGTTTGGACATATTATTTTATTGCCACATTTTAGATGAAATCAAGATTTTTAATATGATCATGTATAGGCTGCTATATTAAATATTCATGTGTTCTTCTTTCCTTTATAGACATCAGTTGAAATCTATTGACCTGTAGAACTATGAATTTTTCAGATAGTTAAGACAATTATCTCTTGAATACTTAAAATCAACACTTGATCTGTAACAATGACTTGTTGATATGTGCCACTCGCCAATAATTGAATAACCTTTTTCAACAAAGGGTCAAGGAAGATTTGAAAGCAATATTAAGACATTAAATTCTCACATGGTCCCAAGGAAATTACCAGTAGTTACTGTCCCTCCTGTTGAAAAGGGAGTGGTTTACAGGCCACCATATCACACAGACAAGAGAAATGAGTAATTTCAATTTTGTATTCACTGCAAACATTGAAAACTGGACAGTCATGGACTGTTATTGGGCAGTCACTGGAATTCTTTTGTAATTTTACAGCATTACCTTTGCTACTATAAATCTAAAACACTTATTTGGTGTTCTTGGAAATCTGTTTCTTTGGCCTCTTGTCTACTTGAGAATATCCAATATTAGTTGCCAATACCTGTACTCTGCTACGGGCAGAGGTTTGTGAATCCTTTCCCATGTAGAAGCAGCTCCTCCTCCCCACCCTTGTACCTGGAACAGCCCAGCACCCTCACCATTCCATTTTCCCCTCCAGGGTCCCACCGTTTCAGAAGTGGGGAAGGCGGTCAGGGATGGAGGGATGCTGAGTGGGAAGCAAGGGAGAAGGAAGAGTCGGGAAGCCTGAATGCGCAAATCCATGAAATCTGCTTCCCTGCTCATGCACACTGCTCATGACAATAAATGCTAAATAATGAAATTTTCGGGCAATCCCTGTCTCCCCCACCGAGCCCTGGATGGCCCTCCACTATCCAGCCCCCCACTCATCTGCCCTGCTGCTCCTCGCCCCGCCATGACTCTGGTCACTACCGGCGAAACTGTTTAGAGATTAGAATGCTCTCCACTTGCACCACAGTTACTGGTTTTTCAACCAAAAAATTCAAAACCAAAGAAAAGGCTACAAAAGCCCTCCAATCAGGAGATGCTGCAAAAGCCCTCCAATCAGGAGAGGCTTCAAAAGCCCTTTGTAAAAGGTAACAAATGAATATTTTGTCCAATCACAACCCTCTACCCAACTGGAATTAAACATTTAAAATAACTCACGTAAAAACTAATATTTTGAAAAATATTTTTTTAATGAGCGCCTAGATGGCAAGACGAAGGTATGTAGCAAATTTCATATACAAACATGAACTTTGCTACATACCTTCGTCTTGCCATCTATAGTTTTTGAGATCTGGTGATGAGTCAGTCATTGAGTGAGTGGTATTTCACCTTTATATATAGAGAGAAGATTTTATATGGGCTTCATCCCAACTCATCAACCAAGATTTATAACATTCGGGAAATCTTAGGGCATCTTTTTCTGATATTATGCTTCTGAGCCATTGTGAGGTCTCATTCTTAATGTCACTGAATGTCTGAGGAATCTCCTAAACAAGGCAAATCTTGATAAACTTGCAGTTTCCCATCTGAGGGGAGTATAAAGTAAACTTGGCCTATAACATTTTGTTAGTCCATGTGAGCTTCATTGTGTTTATGTCACACTCATCATCATCATCTGCCTTTATTTTGTATAACTCAGTTGAGCATACATTATTCTCCTGCCTCTTATCGTCCCTCCATAACATCAATCTTGAAAGACTGGGTTGGACTAAAAGAGAGAAAGAAAAAGCCAAAAGTCCCCAAGCCAGCTTCCACATCTAAGAATGGATTTGAACACACTCCCGCTTTCTCATTCAACACCTTCACAAAATACACCAAACTGTCATGGAGTAAATCTAGATCAATATTAGAATAGCACAATTCAACAGTTGGCAATAAGTCATTGTATTTTCACCAATATAATAATGGCTGGACAGTCTTTACAACCCTAATGTGATAACAAAAGCAAGATGCCAAGTTGAATTCAATGTTATAATTCTATTGGTAGAACCAAAAAGTATAACGTATAGGAGGAATCCTGCAGGTTGTCAGAGAAGATCAAATAGAAATCCTACTGCATAATGGGAAATGTGCTTCCTTACCTCCCATTACACCTATTGAAAATAGTGTGCATCAGTAAATATACAAACTGTGAAATATGTATCTATAACTGAACACTGAAAACAAATATAGGAATATTCCTGCTTTCTGTTAGTATTCAAATTTTAATGGAAAGGTATACAGATCTTGTTGGTATGCAACCAACTTTTTGATATGAAATGTGCAGTTGTTAGGAGTTTTTTTAAAAAATATTTTCTCCATTGGTCACATTTTTGGAAACATTCAGAAAAATCCATTAAAAATAAAGAACACTCAAACTTTGCATAGTTTGCATACAGATGGGTGCTTTTCCAACAAGCTGTTGTCTCTTCTGATTCCTAAACTTTACCCGTCTCCTTTCATCTGAAAGATTAAGTGCTTTAAGCAATTTTCTGGACAGAAAAATGAGATAGATAAAAGCAAGGGACAAAGAAAAAGAAAAGGAAAACACACTTACCAGCTCATGATTGCCAGCAGGCATGCAAGGTGTGGCAGCCTAAAAGAGCAAGATACAAAGGAGACCCAACATTAGCACTAGTGACACAGAAAAAGCAAGATAACACATATTTCACCTAAAAACTGGATTTACCTCCCTCTTGCCATCTAAAAGCAATCACATTTACTTACTTACTTACTTACTTACTTACTTACTTACTTACTTACTTACTTACTTACTTACTTACTTACTTACTTACTTACATACTAACTTGATTTTTATCCCACTATTACTTTTTATATATAACTCAAGGGTTTAAGCATGCACAATACTTCTTCCTCCTCATTTCACCCCCATCACAACAACCCAGTGAGGTGAGTTGGACTGGAATGGAGTTCAAGGTCACCCAGTTGGCTTTCATGTCTATGGTGGGACTAGAACTCTCACTGTCTCCTGGTTTCTACGCCTCTGGCTCACTACTACACCAAACTGGCTCAAACACTGCTAGACCAAAAGAAACCAAATACATCAAACACTGATGTTGAGTAACATGAAAACATCTGTGCATGAAAATTATTTGCTCCCTGTAAAGTAAATGAGATTTCAGCCAGATTTTGGAATAGGTGTTTGGGAAAGGATCCAAAATGTACACAGATTGAGTGATCCACACTGCAATAACCCATATGTTTTCTCAAGCAACTGCCCAGCACCGAAAAGTCTTATCAAGGCCATTACTCTACAGAAGATTTGCTCACTAGACAACATGTTTTGAACTGTAATTCAGAGAACAGAGGAATATGTGCAGAGCTGCCAAGGCCAGAGGTCTGGTAGTATAAGAAAACATCACTGAATAAATGGAGGAATACCACAGTTTTAACACTTAATATTTTTTTTAGTTTTTGCCATTTTAAAGAACGCAACTATAGTGCTTACAAAGAAGCAGGATGGCGACTTTAGCAACTTACAGTTATGGGCTTTGATTAGACCCTGGACCTCATCTTTTTGCATCTTTTATTGTCAAATTTTACTGGCAGCTTTCAAAAACATCGCAATTTATGGCTGAAAAATAATAGTAGTAATTGTAGTAGCAGTAATAATAGCACCTGTATGCTTCTGCTTCATATGCCATACCAAGAGAAGTAAATGTAAGATATAAAAAAATGCCATTCCAAAAATCAAAGTAGAATGAAATTCATGGGTTGTTCGCAACCCATTTGGGGAAAACCATTTTACCAGTCTCTTGCCTATCATGTCCTTTAGTTGCACACAAAAAATGTGTTACATCTAGCCAATTCAAACCTATTATTATTAAATTAATATCCTATGGAATTCAACAGGGCTTACATTCAGACTTTCTTTCTTTTTATTTACAGAATGTGAAGAAGATGAAAGAGAGAGAGTGACAGATTCAAAATCATTCAGTGAAATGTATGATGTGGTGACATATACTAAATACCAGTCTATAATATTTGTTTTTAATTTTGTTTTAATTTTATCTTTGTACTGTATTGTTTTATTGTTGGCTGTGAACCGCCCTGAGTCCGTTGTACGGAAAAGGGCAGTATATAAATGAAAATAAATAAATAAATCAGACAGGTCCTGACTTTCTAGTAAGCAGTAGAGACTTGAACATTTTTATACAAGTCCTGATATTTCTAACTTGGTATTAAAATATTACATGGATCTTGTTCAGCTTTGCATTATATCCAATTGAATACTAGCATGCCTTGTTCGTGAGATGACTATTTCACATCAGAAAAACATGTTGCTTCGGATCAATGTTGAGAAAATATTTCTGTAATCTCTCTTCCATGTGGATTTATTTCGCTATGCTGTTCTAAAGCAACAGAACTGCTGCTTCTTCTAGCCATAGCAACTTCTTAATATAAAAAACATAAAAACTAATTCTTAAGATAAAGAAATATAGGAAAAATTCCACTAGAACACATGATAGCCAGAGACCTCAAGCACCCTAGTTTGTAGAACGGAAGAGTGATTTAGCTTTTGATGTTAATTTGTTAGCCACATATTCCTTGCATCATCTCAGAGTTAACAAATAATCCTGCATATTTTCATATCATGCATAACATATACATATCATGAGCAAATAATCAAAATACATTGCTTGCATTAATATCTAAATACTGAGGTTTCTTCATTAGGGGTCTTGATTGGAAGCAATTGATCACGGTTGTTGTTTTCATCCTGAGCCCTCATTAACTCTGATTTTCAGGGAATGCTTTGAGGGGAAAAAAAACTTCTTATTTAGCATTCTAAAGTTTTAAAAAATTGTTTCCCTTTGTCTTCCTTACCCAGTGGTTGTCTAGCACTGGGGTCTCCAATCTTGACAACTTTAAGACTTGTGGACTTCAACTCCCAGAATTCCCCAGCCTGGCTGAGGAATTCTAGGAATTGAAGTCCACAAGTCTTAAAATTGCCAAAGTTGGAGACCTCTGGTCTAGAGCAAGGAGGCCTCATCCTCAACACAACTAGCTCATCTGATCCCCAGAGGTCCTTTATGTGGAAAAACTATTTGAGTACTAAAATAAGTAATAATAAAAAAGAAATTTGGCCTCAGCTAAGAGAAGTCTCATATCCACTTGACTGAACTCCCATGTTACAGAATGCTTATGGAACAAAAGGGGACAGGGAGGTGCGTTTTCCCCCCACAAATGCCATGTAGACATCAAATCCAGCCAAACTTCAGTTTAAATCATTACTAGAGGCAACTGCATTTGAGCTTTTGGTCCTTGGGAGATGTTCTTCTATAATCTGCTGGGTCTTTTCTCTTATTCCCCCTCCCTTTTTTGTACAGGAAACTGCCTGCAATCTTTACTGTTTACATTAAGAAAAAATGAAGTTATTGACTTCCAAACAGCAGAGGGCATCAATAGATTAGCTTGTGAGAGCCCATGAAATCTAACCACATTTTGTGTTGCAAACTGCTCTTGCATCTTCATTAATAGATGCAGGTTCATTTGTCAAATTAGGTGTGCCTGGCAACATGGTAAGGCAACCATGTATCTTCTGAAGATGACTGAGGGCAACACAACAGCAAAGACATGATGTCTACTTAAATTACTCCATTTCACAATAATGTGTATCCTGCCACTATAATGCCTTAGGTTAGTGATGGTGAATCTATGGCATGGGTGCCACATCAGGCACGCGGAGCCCTTTCTGTCAGCATGCGAGCTAAGTCGCCCTAGCATCGCCCCAGAGCTGAGCATGCTCAGAATGGAGAAGCGGCACCAGGCAATGATGTCACAAGCCGCAACTTATTAGCCAGGACTCTTTGGGCCACTCAGTGTCTAAAAGGTTCGCCATCACTGCCTTAGGTTCTCCCTCCTTCAGTATCCAGAAAAGAATTCTTAGAGCTTTTCCATGCCTGCATCTAATTACAAACTTTTTTCAATTTTTTGCATTTTCTCTTTTCTCTTGCATCCTCTTTTTCATACTGGCAGTACAGAAATGCATAAATGAAATGCTCTGTTTAGGAATTGAACATGCCACTTCTGTAGATGCAAGGCCAACAGAGACTTCCATGAAGTGGCTAGAGTGACAATCAGGTAAAATTCTGGTAAACTGATGTTTCATAACTGGCTAGGTCACACCAGGCGGCTATTTTGTGAATGGGCAAGCCCCCAAAGCAGCCAATTTGTCACAGCATTAATAACACATATTCAAAATTCCAAATGTCCCCTTCCCAAAACACTTGACAACTTTTGATGCATTAGTAATGACCAGATTTTGACACAGGGAGTATATAAATTGTTGACAACCATCTGCCAATGTCACATGGATGTGTCAGTAGGGGACTTAGCTGCCAGTAATGAATTATTACAAATGAAGTACTTTTAAATGCTGCTCTTAAATCTTAAGAGGCTTATAAGATGCCTTCCAAAACTGAAGATCTGTGAATGGAGCCCAGTTTTAGGCAGCGTCATGGGGAGAGTGTGAGCAGTACAAAGAAAGAGCCCAATTAAACAATGTAACGCATCTCTTTTATCCCTCACTTTACTTCCATAAACAATCCCAGACTTTCCACATCACAGACTATAGAACATGATTTCATTTAGTGTACCAAACTGTATAACATCACATCTCAGAAAATAAGAAGCACTCCACAGGGCTATATAAGTGAAGACATGCATTTCCTGCCCATAAGACGCTTACAGAGCAGAAAGGAGTGATAGTTCATCTTAGGACACACAAATGTTGCTTGGGCTATGAGCGGACAAAATGTGTTTGCCATACAAGGGAGACTGAAGTTGATATCAGGAGGTATGAGCTAGTCAGTTGAAGATGGAAGAAGGAGAGATGCTTACGTTGGTCACAGTTCTGCAGCCCTATCGGGCAACAAGCTGAAACTGGGATACCCCCGAACGACTGATAGTTCCAAGCAAGTGTGAACATGTTGCCCTGTACAATGTACTTGTTGTTTGCTGGAGAGAAACCTCTCCCCCTTGCCTATGATGGAGTTATATCTTTCTTTCTTTTTTGAAGGGCATCACCAGACAGCCACATGAAAGTACAGTCTAGCAGTCCTTGAGCCAAAAGAAAAGAATGCCAGCAATTTTGCTGCCCCAGCAAGCCCTCGTCTCGGGTAACAAACTTATGAAAGAGTGCTGTCCTTACCATTTTAAATCAGTAACCTAACCAAAAGAGCATGGTTCTTTGTCAACTGTTTGTGCAGCATGCCAGTAATCCTGTCTTCGAAACACAGGTTTAGAATCCTTCCCAGGGTACTAAATGCACAGGTCTACCATCCTTTCAGAATACAGCAGTGTTAAACCTATATAAGGTAGTCCTCATGTAGTGATCACAGTTGGGACTCGGTCATTAAGCAAGGTGGCTGCTAAGCAAAATCATGACTGTACCTACGATCTTACTTCAGCTTTCCTTTGTGTTACAGAACTGCAAAGGTTGCAAATGCGAGGATTGATAATAAAGTTAGGGGACTTAGCTACCAGTAATTTTTTCATCGCCATCACAACTGGAACAGTTGCTTGTGGCTAGTTACTAAATGAGGTAGCAACTAAACAAGGACTACCTGTATATAACCAGCCTGTGTAAGACCTAACATAGCTCTTACTGATTCAGAAAACAGCATTCAGGAATTATGGAGAGCAATGACTCTGCATGAACCAAGTGCCTAGTCTCTCCTGCTATAGAAGTCAAAAATGGTCTTGTTGGGACATAATCATACTGTGAATAGGAAATAAGAACCTCAGGAATTAAAAAAGAAACCTAAACTGGCTTAGGCTGACTACATACCAGATTGAGTCAATTGTGACACTGTACTCTTCATAAGGATGAGGAGGTATCCACAGTGGGGGAAGGAGCAAAGAGATGAATCCTTCATGCTAAGTTTCAATCTATACTTGATAATATCCTGCTCCTGAGTTACAGATCACAAGACTTTGAAAATACCATGATGGATCCTTATTTGGACAGGCAGCTTTCTATGTTCTTCAGAAAAGGATCCAGCATCTGTTCACATCCACTATTCATCGGTGGATAGCAATTTAGGGAACAGAGCTGCTCTGTGTTGCCTGCATATTGGATTTTAGCTTAGAAAGAAGAAAAATTGGTTCTGTTCTTACTACGCCAGGCATATAAATAACGAATCAAAACTTTCCCTCACTTTTACCAGATGGATCTGAGAGTCACAATTCTTGCTTACAACTCCACAATCCATTAGACAGAACAAAAAAGGGTTGAAGCAACCTTCACAAGACAAACAAAACGTCCATTTGGGCCACCTGTTGGTTGGCCTAAAATTATTTGTTATGAGCCTGATATCCTTAAGTAGTAGCTGTTACCATTATCATTTCAGCGATGACTTCTCTGTTTCTACAGGTTTTAATCACCCTAGGAATGCTTTTTCATTCCCCACCCTGCCAGGTTCCACAAAGAGTTTAGATAGGACTAAAACACTTAGGTCCTTTTGTGGTCTCCAGAAAGAGACAAATAAATTATACACTCCCACAGAACAGACAATTAGTGGGCAGATTATTCCTTTAGTGGCAAGCCACTACTGAGTTATCAACACAGCCAGAGTGTATCTGGGTAACTCCCATTGACTGCATGGAAGAGGTCTTTGGAATTACGGCTCGGCATTTTGACCTTTGGGACACAGGAAGTACCTGACTGAGGTCCTGCTAAATGAAAAGAAAGGCAGGACAGGGAGATGATAATAGTGTTTTCCTACTTCATGTGATTTAGACCTTCAGATCAGACAGCAGCAGCAATAACAATGGTTAATGTTGCTATTTGTAGCTAAGTAGCTGATAGCACTGAAAATACACAATAAAGAATGTTTCCTGAGGCTAAAACTATTTGCTGTACCCACTGAAAAACATCTCCGACAATTTACCCAAGTGACCAAATAAGGTTCATTAGGAAACATTTCGTCTCCCCTCCGCATGTAGCAACCTGCCCATCAGATGCACATTCCTGCATTATCTTCCTACTCAGGACAGAGAAGAGCGTTTTGCAGTACTAATTATTTGATCTCCCTTCCCACCCAAAGGCTCCCTGCTGCATAACTGTTCCCTGGCCAGCACCGTACACATTCCAGGGTCTCTGTTTGTGCTCTCTCCTCTGTTTTGTTATGGGCTGAGTGGTTGTGGCTTTAAAAAAAAAATCCTAATGGAGAAATGCTACCATAAAAGGGCCTACTCTTAGCCTTCAGGGCTGGCCCTGATCCACAAAGCGCAAGGAATGTTCTGCTTGGACCCACTTGTGAGTTACAAACAGGGAGAGATTTTGGCTCAGGGAAGAGATTGTGTTTACAAAGCATCTCCCGGCAATTGCACAGAGAAGGCCAACATTTCAGAAGCATCACTGTGGGGTCCTGCTGTATACCTGCGTTTAGCTCCTTCAGAAATTCAGTGGGTTTCTTCCTTTCATTAGGATTTATGTCTTCAAATTGTGGTCGAATCGTGTGAAATGTGGACAGCAGATAACACATTTCTTCGCTGAGATAGCTTCCCTGGATGAGATTCTCCAAGCCACAGCAGCAACTGGGTAACCTTTTTAAGTACTTGAGAAATTCATGGACAAGTAGCAAAGAGAATTTCCGCATCAAGAGATGGCGTTTCTTTTCGAATATAGGAAACACCGAGAAAATGAACACCGCCAATCTGATAAGCTGCTCCTGAACTGCAGAGACACGAGGATGTGAAAACCTGATCAAGCAGAGCGCTTCTTACATTCTTAGAAAAGGATCCAGCATCCATTCAAATCCACCTTAAATATATGAGTAGCAACTCACAAAATAGGCATGACGTTCATTTAACCATCTCCAGATTTACCAGTTTCCAAGGATCTGGTGAATCCAGCACCATGCTTGCCCGAAACAAAGAAAAGTTCTTCCCTCCTTGCTTTCCCAGCCTTTTTGAAATCAGTTTCCACCCCGTGGGAAAGATTGTCCTTTGTCTTCCTTTGGGTCAGCAACAGAATACAGAGAGGGAAAGATCTTTATATTCACTGTTCCCCATAATCCATACGATACCTCTCCAAACATCAGAGGAAGGAAAAAGTATGGATTTTTCCATGGGAACTACCGTGTTTCCCCGAAAATAAGACATTGTCTTATATTAATTTTTGCACCCAAAGATGCGCTAGTTCTTATTTTCAGGGAAGGTCTTGTTTTTCCACCGAGGCCGCCCAGAACCAGAAGTCCGAGGCCTTATTATCGGGGAGGTCTTATTTTCGGGGGATGCCTT
>JANHFO010003066.1:183258-200818 GCA_032468095.1 Pareas carinatus | reverse complement strand
GAGAGGTCCAATAGCACCAGGATAGAGGAGCAACCCCTATCCCAGGCCTGCCAGAGATCATCCACCAATGTAAATTTGTAATAAAATAAAATAAGATAAAATGCAATAGTAATAGCACTTAGACATATATACCATTTCACAGTGCTTCACAGCCCTCTCTAAACAGTTTACCGAGTCAGTATATTGTCCCCAACAATCTGGGTCCTCATTTTACCAACCTTGGATGGATGGCCGGCTGAGTCAACCTTGAGCCAGTGAGAATTGAATCGCTGGCAGGGGACAGTCAGCGGAAGTAGCATCCAGCACTGCATTCTAACCACTGCGCCACCCCGGAGATAAGAAGGCCTAGGGCAGTGATGGCGAACCTTTAGAGATCAAGTGCCCAGACGAGTCGCAGCTAATGAGTCACGGCTCGTAACATCATTGCCTGGTGCTGCTATTCCTTTCTGAGCATGCTCAGCTCTGGGGCGATGCTAGGACAACTTGGCTCGTGTGCCGACAATGAGGGCTCTGCGTGCCCACTGTGGCACACGTGCCATAGGTTGGTCACCACTGGCCTAGGAGTTGTAACAGAAAGGAAAAGCTGCCTCCAGACTCCTCTCGGGCCAAATTATGATCCTTCAAGAGCTGAGGGCATGACCTGAGCTTTGCTTCCTATTTCTATGCTACATTCACAGAACAAACTTAACCCATTAGTTAAAGGCCTAGTAGGGGCACATGTATGTATGTTAAGTTTAGTTAATTTTGACCTCAGCTTTCCTGGTGAATGAGCCTATTTGATGTATTTACAATTCAGCTGTGCCCCCTCCTAAGCCATTATTGTTTAGTCAACACATCCTGTTTAAGCAATTTGCGGCTTCATATGGCACATGAACCTGGGCATAACATTCTCCCTTTGTAATGTTACATAGAAATGACTTGGGAAACAAAGGGAAGACGATAGAATCAGATAAAAGAAGAACCCCACAGCTGAATAAGGTCAGAAAGAAAGATACTTGGAAAAGATCCAACCAAAGTAATCAGGCAGTTAAAAGAGACAGCAGGAGATTTGTACTTTCAGACTGCAAGACGCTGTTAATGTAGCCTTACAATAAAGTAAGATTAGTTCATCTTGTCGCATTTCCTGTCTGATGTACTTGGGAAGCTGACACCTTTAATCAGTTCCCTGGCTAAGTTAAATCTGTTTTCTCAAATTGTGTTGTGAACAAAATAGGCAAGAATAAATGGAGGAAATTGGAAACCTGCTATAGGATGCAGTTACTCACCCTGACAGAAATGATTCTGCTCTTGTTAGAGAGAGGAGAAAGCAGGATACCCCAATCTGCTTATCCTGAGCACAGTTCATTTACTGTAAAATAGTTGCCTGACCCTCCAGCTTCCATTCACCTGGTCATCAAAAATGTCTCCAAGGCAGGCTATGCTCTTTATCGGCTTTCATTCAGACTGGCAACTACCTGTCTTGTTCTATCTCAATTAGCAAAACCGGGATGTATTTAGAAAGCTGACAGAAACTATTTGGGGAATTAATGATCACTGATTTATGAACATTGAGTAATGCAAACTGAGCTGTAGCTCACAGATGGATCCTGCTCTCTTTGCCATTATCATCTTTTACAGTCACTCAACAGCGGTTAAATGATTTTGATTTATGACCTTAACCTACGGAACCCGGTACATTTACTTTATCAGCGTATAAATTCTTCTGATGCAATTCCCGGCCGCCCATCGAAACAGGCCATTTAAAGTCAACGATATGCATGAGCTGAGCACACTCGAATTCTCAGATCCCTTCCTTCGTTCCATTACATTTGCACCAAACAATCCTGTAATTAAAATTTCATCTCCATCCCCTACTTATGATTGGCATCTGGCCTCAGTGAAAAGCGGGGTTTAATTCGGTTCACCAAAGCAGCTAAATTGATCTTGACATGATTTAGCTGTGCAACGATGATGGGACACTCATGTTCCAGTTAGCATTTGTGGCCTATTTGGGGGGAGGGGACAAGGGGGGGCAGAGCTAGCAAGATAATATTCATGAAAAACTAATAGCAATTTAATAGATGAAGTGCAGAACCAAGAATTCAGAACAGAGCAGAACGTTTCTCCTTAGTTCTAGGTTGCGTCTCTCTTTGATTTGTTTCCACCCATTGCTTCTGTCAGAGTATTCATGGTCTGGAATGTCTGCATGGATACAAGTCAGCCAATGGGGACTGCTTACTGATTACTATATAAGGGTCTGGGCATGGCCCAGCTTGTAGTTCTTGCTCCTGTGCCTGTGTGCTCCTGTGTGTGTTAGATCCGGAGCCGGATCTCCGGCTGCCGGAGGCTATTAATTAAGTCTGTTCCGTCCGGGGTTGTAAACATTGCATTTTTCCTGTAAGTCTGGTTATAGTGTAAAGTGTTAGACAACTGGGCGACCGGCTGTCCTGATGTATTGATTGGTTAATTGACAACAGGCGCAACCTATATAAAACGCAAGGTTAATAGCTGCCGCTCATCTTAAGCACAGAGCCAGTTGCTGTATTTTATGCCAAATAAACTGTTAATGACTATACGTGTTCAGCCTGTTCCTAATCATATCCATCAGTGTGTGTTCCAACCTTGATTCTCTGGTGTGTTAACTGCTGAGCTCTCTCCAGCTACGTCTACAGCATGGGGAAACAGTTTGGTATTGTATATATGTTATTATATATATAAAGAAGTTTACAGAATCTTGCTATGACCAGTTACATGTGTGTGTACTTCCTCGAATTAATGTTTGCTAAAAGTTCTGACTGTTTCCTGTTTTGCATTCAGGGGCTTTGGAAAATAGATTGACCACCTTCATATTTGTAGCAGCCCCTCAAATATTGGAACACTGCTATCATATCACCTCTGGTCGTTCTTTTCAGTAGACTAGCCATACCCAATTCCTTCACCATTCTTTATATGTTTTAGTCTCCAGTCACCTAATAACCTTTGTTGCTCTTCTCTGCACTCTTTCCAAAATCTCAACTTTTTTTATAATGGGATGACGAAAGCTGGATGCAGTGTTTCAGGTGTGGTCTTACTAAGGCTTTGTAAAGTAGTACTAGTACTTCACATGATCCCATCCTGCTGTTAATGCAACCTAGGATTTCATTGCCTTTTTTGGTTGCTGCACGTTGCTGGCTCACATTTAGATACCCCTTGATTTACTTGTCAGAATAAAATGAAGAAACAAACCAAGAAGAAATATCTTCCAGACACGTCTCACCAATGTGCATCTGACCCAGAATGGATTGTGTTTTGCATTGCTCAAGGTAGACCACATTATGGAACAAGCACAGCAGAGATTCCAGGAAAGGTCCTTATTGTTGGGAGTAAAATAACAGAACCTCGAGTGCCTATCAAACATTTCTCTTTATAGGTTAGCCCTCAGCTTACAATCACAATTGAGTCAGGAATTATGGTCGTATGCTGTGCCGGTTGCCGGTTATTAAGCAGGTTATCATGTGAGGACCAATCAAATCTCCAGGGAAAGGTTGTCCCACATGACAGGTGCGGCAGAAAAGGCATGGTTCCTAGTTCCTGTGAGATGGCATTGATGGATTTGGAAGGTGCCAATTCTGTCGAATCTAGTAAAGGGAGACAGGCAATCCTGCAAACATGTCATGCAGGGCTTTATAGATGAAAACCAGCACCTTGAATTGCACCAGCAATCTACTAGCAAATATCACATTGATTGCCCCTAAATAGCAGTCTATTCTATCTTTCTGAATCACTGAAGAATACCTCTTTCTATTTAACCTGATGAGAGTGCTATGCTTCAGGTCAAAGCTTTATTCTTACAGCTTTGCCTAAGTGCACTTGGCTGCAATCCCAAAATCAAAGTGCTCAGACAAACTCTAAATGCCTGCTTATGGCAGGATACAGACAGACAAAAGCAGGATTTATTTATTCTTTCTGAGCTCTCTCTCTCTCTTACAGAGAGAGACAGAGACAGAGAGGGAGGGAGGGAGAGACAGACAGAGAGAGAGACATAAAGGGAGGGAGGGAGACAGAGAAAGAGACAGAAAGACAGAGACAGGGAGAAAGGGAGGTAGACAGACAGAGAGGAAGGGAGGGAGAGACAGACAGAGAGACACAGAGGGAGGGAGAGACAGAGAGAGAGGGAGGGAGAGAGGAGGGTCAAGTGGATCTTAGAATCGTAGAATTGTGGAATTAGAAGAGACCACAAGGACCCACTAGTCCAGTCCACTACAATGTGCAAGAGAACATTGGGTCAGTTCCTGGGGTGGAGGGTTAGTTTTGAGGGTTTTAGAGGGTCACTGGGATTTTAAATTTTAGAGTTTTTAAAAATTTGCAGCCCAAATAGATTTAATTTAATTTTAAACTGTTTTAGTTATGATATTGTTGTGATTTTAATTGGCTATAAACTGCCCTGGGTCCTTCGGGAGGAGGGCGGTATATAAATTGAAATGATTAATAAATAAATAAATAAATAAAGTCACATGCACATGCCACAATTGTTTCCTAAACTACTTAAGATTTGACAATGGTCTCCCTTGGTTGCAGCACAGTTAAGACTGTTGCCCTATGTTCAGGATAGGGCTTCCTTCAAGCATATCTGAATATTTTAACTAATGCAAAATGCAGCAGTTTGACTGCTAAGCAGAGCAAAACACTACAAACATATTGTTTCTGTAAAGAAAGAGTTTCATTTATTGCCCGTGTCTAGACACAGTCAAGCTTCTGGCTTTAGCCTTGAACCCCTAAGCAACTTAAGGTTTGGTTATTAGAGAGGACTACCTATCTCATTAAAAACGATACTACAGTTCTAGGAGAGATCTTTCTAAAGATGACCTCTGTAAGATAATCATGTCCCAGGACCAATCCAGCTCCACAGAAAATGTCCACACAACTCATTGTTAGGCTCTCTGGCTGCCTCCTAAAATTATTCTTTTCCAAGCATGATTCTCCAAGAGTTTTCTTTAGTGAGATCAGTTGGAGAAGAATGAGGCAGGGTTATAAGAATCCCAGTAACTGAATTATTTTCTATTTAGAACCAATACTTCTCTGCCTACATTAAAGCAGAGACATTTTTATTTTCTTTCTAATAGACTTCCTACCAACTGGCAAGAGAACAAGTCTTTCTATTGATAATGGAGAAAGTTGCAGTGGACTGTTTCACATACTATCCTGAAACCTTTTTTAAATAGCTTTTTTATTAAAACGCTTTTACATATTATATATGTAAAAGTACTGTCAAAGAAAAAAAATATAGTATATGTAAAGGATTAAAAAAAAGAAAAGGAAAAAAGAGACAAAGAAAAAGGAGCCAGAACAGTAAATTAAAAACATGAAAACATGAAAAGAAATATAAAGAAATGTTTTCCAATCTTCCTTTCAGCAGTTATATATACAATTCTAACCAAACTCCATGTCTAAGATTACATCCTAATTCCTTTCTTTCTTTAATCTATTCTAATTATCAAAATCATAAGCCAAAAATCATTTTCTTTTTCACACAAAAACATATGGTTCTTTACGAGTCTAGGAACATACTATCATATAAATTTCCAAAAGTTTTCAACAGATTTTGTAATTATTACACAAATAGTCACTATATTTTTATGGAACACACTCCATTAGGCATTTCACTTCCCTCTCTCCAGCTTCTCTCTTAGACCTTTTGGATTAGCTGCTTGTGATTTTAACTACTAATTGCATATTTTAATCAGATTTTAATTAGTTTAGTTTATTTACATTTGCATACCGCCCTTCTCCCAAAGAACCCATTATTACATGTTATTTTGATGCAGGCCTTGAGCAGCCCACAAAGAAGAATATAACTTGAAAAAAGAAAAGAGAGTTTGTTTTCTCTGTATCTTCTTCCCTTCAGAATCAAAACTGCAAGTATTTCTACCAACCTCATGGCCACTCACTACTCACCTAATACATCATTAATTTATGTGACTGCTCTGCATTTGCCAGACAGTTCTGATACCATTCTTCTGCTGGTAGCTAGGCACCATTCAAATTCAGATTCAATTTGATCCAGATGTGAATTCTACAAAGGTTTTTTTCTGTTTGAAGATCTGAAACAGAAATACATTTGTGCTGGGGGATGGAGGAGAGGCTCCTTTCAATTTATACTTACATACATGATGTCATATGAAAGCTGCTTAATACAGCGATGACAACAATCTGGCCCTAAGTAAAGCATCCGGTTGGCTGTTGAGATTTTTTTTCTTTGCATTTTTTTTAGTGGTGGGGGGAATTGGCTATTACATAGCAGGACTAATACAACACAGCACATAGCCACATGGTTGAACTATTTACATGCCTAAATGCAAGATAAAGAATTGTGACTGCAACCACAAGGCCATGATGACAGCAGATAGGAATCTCGAGGTTCATAAGAAGATCATGTACAAAACCATCACTTTTCTGTACACTGCGATAAGCACATACAGTCTTGTGCCCAGTACTGATAGAATCCGATGACTTGATTGGCATGTTTATACAAGAGATAAGGAGAATTGTGATTATTATCATTAGCTAAGAGGTAGAGTATGTTGACAAGCCGTACAATTTATTCTATGTTTGGAACAGCTGGTTTCACCAATAAATACAAAAAAATGAATGTTTATGTTTCTTTCCATTAAACAACAAAGTTTTCCTATAAAAAGGAAAAATAGGAACAAAGACATATGTCATAAATACCTCTCCAACAAGGAATTGGCCCACTATAGTGCAATTCAACTTTAATCTCCCACCACAGTGAACAGAGAAGCAATAAAACAGTTGAATATAAATGTCCAGTAAGTGGATCCAGCATTATTGAACCATGTTATTTAGCACTACTTTAAAAAAAAAGTAAGTACCGCAGTTTAATTCCACTTCCAACTAACTGTGGGGGGAAAACTATATGTTACTAACAGACACTAATGTGAAAGTAATCAGAATTGTTAGAAATAATGATGAGCTGTTGGGAAAGCTTGTTCCCTGGAAATTCTCCATCTCCATAACGGTAGACAAATTTCTCTGAAGAAGAGAGCACACCCACTATTTCTAACTCCCTGCAATGTAAGTTTTACAGACCTTGAGGAACCAACAGGAAACTTTGAGAGTCAAGTCACTGTAGAAAGGGTTGTTTGCAGTTGGAGAAATGTCCTTTGTACGCACTTGGACTGTTTCCTTGTTCTATGTACAAACATCTAAAATAACAGGAACCAATGCTGATGCTTTCACCTCTTGTCCCTCACACTCAGGAAGCTACCGTGAGAATCGAAATCTAGCTGCAGAGAGAAAAGTACAGCGGCAGCATCAGCAATTTACTAACTGCCGCCCGCCACCACTGCTACTGCCAGCCCCCAAGTTTGACAAATAGTCCTGGGCAAGGACTAACATAAAACTGCCTGAGGAACCACATAAAGCTCCTCCATCTATCTCCTTCTGTCCTCCAAGGCTATGTAGTAATGATTTAAGTGCAGAAAGGAAGCCTTCCTAGAAAAAACAGCCTTAATTACATACACTCAGCATGACTCCATAGGTGCTGTGTAGCACAGAGTGTGCATTCCAAGCCCAAATTCTACACCCTAGGAATCTCAGCCTACATTACAATTCCCAAAAAAGGCAAATTTCTGGCCTTTACAATATCTGAGAAAAACTCTGAAAATATGCAAGGGTGTCTGCTAAAGGTTATGAAATCAAAAGGCAGCCAGAATTCCAGTAATAAAGGTTGGGATGTCTGTTCTCAGCAAACATAGCCCTATTCTTCATCCTGGTTTCTAATGCTTTCCTGAAGCCCTCCACCTAAAGTTTAAGCTCCTCATGAACGCTTTTCAAATCTTCCTTTAATAATTCATAATTCATACATGGATCTTAATGAACTGTTTCAGCAACAAACACAGCTAAATAATGTAGAGTCGAGTCGAGTCGAGTCGAGTGGACTAGACTAGACTAGACTAGACTAGACTAGACTGGTCAAGTGTGATGGGACACACAAGAAATTTGTCTTTGTGCATAAGTTCTCAGTGTACATACAAGCAACAAGTCATAAATCATAATTAGATACAATCATAAATCATAAGATACAACCAAAAAGTGAGTCCTAAGATACCAATAGCGACAAATAATTACCATGGCTACTAATTAATGCAGAAAATGCCTCCCCTCGCCTCCAACCTCTCTCATCTGCACAGAAACCTAAATCTCATCCCATTGGGAAATATCTGGAATTCTGTCATACAACCCCAGCACCATCTCCCATTAGCAGTTCAAGGAGCCCGTTAGCAAATCAGCATTTAACTAAAAGAAAATACCCAACCAATTCATCAGTAAGCTGAACAATACTCTACTACAAGGATACATTGCCATAGGGTGCTTTTTATTTTTTTAATCATGGCTTTAGTTCTATAAACAGTTCCAGGTGGCAAACAATATTCCTTCTTTCTCCCCCCCCCATAACAACCCTGTGAGGTGATTTGGGTTGCGAGATAATAACTGACCCAAAGTTAAACAGCTATTTTTCATTCCTGAGGCATGACTAGAAGTCATAGTTTTCTGGTTTCTAGCTTGGTGCCTTAACCACTAGACCAAAGTGGCTCTTAATAAAGTTAATCAAGTGTGGCTTGTTTATATTTTTAAATGATTAATCCATTGCATTCCTTTGTGTGCCACATTAGAGAACAAACAAACAAACAAAACTGACCCAGCCGGGCCACTAGAATCTCCCATTATAAACTGGCCTGATTCATGATCTCTCCAGAATCAAAAAAATTAATTGCTGCCAAGCTGTGACTTGGCCTGCTGTGGAATCCTAACTCTTTTTTGAATAGGTATACTTTTATCTATTTTACCCAGGAAGACTGATAAAAAATTACTAGCACTTCAAGGGCTGTCATCTGAACTTGAGTCATTCCATTATAAATAGCATTGGGAAGTCGCGTATATTTACAGGTTGCTGTTTACTCCAAATCAAGACTTGAACTGTTTATAAGAAAAAGCAAGAAAAAAGCATATGTTTTATTTTTTCATCTCGTGTTATCATTTCAGCTAATCTGCCAACACCCATTATTAGCCCATTCTTTTGAGATCAAGCATCAGGCAAGGATCTTTCTGGCTGACATAAACTTTGCTTAGCTACCAATTCTAACTTAATGCAAGCCCTCCTCAACAGCTAGTGATACTCTGATTCCTGCAAGGCAAAAATACAGCAAGGCTGCTTTTCAAAGGCCAAACATGATGAACTGAAGGAGATCTTTGACTAGATCTACTGTCTCCCTATTTATTAAGAGAAAACAGTAACTAGTGTTACACTTCAAGATCCAGAAGCTTAAGTGAACAATAATGCAACCTTCAAAGAGGATTCTTCTCAGCCCAAGCCTGTTGCCGCTTTCAAAAAAAAGTGGAAATAGTAAGAAGAAACTTCAGGTCAGAAGGAGCAACTCCTGTCAGAATCATGCTTTGTTTTCTGACCTTTTAAAACACACACACACACACACACACACACACACACACACACACATTCCTTTAGCAATAAGATCAAAGTACAAAAGAGAAAAACGAACATCGAATACTAACAATGGGGAAAAAAAGGAAAAGGGGAAAGGGGAAAAAAACCACATTTTTGTGGATTGTTATAAGTCTTGCCCAGCACCTTTGGTGTCCACAAAATAGCAACGCTGAATGCTTCCTTTAAAAAAAAACTCTCCCAATTGTTGTGCTGTCTTAAACCAGACACCAGCAAATAGCTGCTCCCTACCAATCATTGTTTTCATAAGAGGAGTCATTTCATTCTCTTCAGCTTTCTGTTGTTGTCTCCCAAGCCTAAAAAGGCAAAGTTTTCCCAAGTTCCTCCTTGGTATTCTCACAGGGTGACACTGAAAATTGGCTTGGACCCGTCCATTCCGATGTTTTCAGATGATCTCCTGTCCTGAAACCTGCCACTTTGTCTTAACTGTTTATCAAAATCCACTCCTTGCAGAGACCTGCCTTGAGAATAGCCTATACTTATTATACCTGTGCAAGAAATGATCTAGAAGAAACCATATCTATTGTAAAGAGCTGCTAAGGAATAGTAGGTTAGTGGTTTCTAATTGGTGGAATTACTATTTGCTTTAGAAATACATGTATGTATCAACTTCCATTCAGACTGAAACCTCTTGCTTAAGTAAAACTGAGCGGAATTTATATAGATTTAAGATCTGACTTACCCATAAAACAAGAGGTACTTCCCATAAATATCTTCACAGGAAGTGGAAATGAAATCTTCTCTTATAGATGTATTTCCTGCTCTTTAGTCAATTTCCCATATTGTAGCAATGATGGTGCCACCCAGAAATGCTAATTTTTTAAGAGGCAATTCTAGCAATCTTTTAAATGATAACATTGAGCCAACATATATCATGTCCATCTTTATTGTGTGAAAAAATGCTTCCTCTACTTGTTAAATATCAAAAAGCATTAATGTGTATATGTGACCTTTTCCTTCTGCAGCCCAACCGCTGTCTCTCATTCTCTGATGAGCTCTCATTGTCATATATGTTGTGTACATGCCTCATAGAGGATTTCAGAATTATTCTTAAGAATCCAGTTTAACTATCCTGAGTCCGTCTGCAGTTAGGAAAGGAAACAGAAGCAGATGTATTAACTAAATTGAAATTAATTTGTGAAATGTTATCTATTCTCTCTGTTATTTCCACTACCCTTGTGCTCTACTACATCCCTACAAATCTCTAATCCTCTAAACAGTTCTGTAGATAAACATTTAAAGCACCCCACTACTGATCTTCAGACCAATAGCCCCCCCTCCTCCGGTTCAACCATACAACGCAAGCTTTAGGGAGTATTCTTCCAACATTGTCATCCGATGACCCATCTATCTTCTTCCTTAAACAAACAGCTCCCCACCCATCCTCTTTCTTTGTACACAGAAAATTATTTTCATTTAATGTCAAATGGAAGCGAGAGTACAGTATTAAAAAAAACATACTCGTAAATAACCACTTGCCTGTTCCAGGAATTATCTCAAGGCAACTAGGCTAGGAATCTTCACTTCCCATTGATCCCCATGTCCATTTTAGGCCATTAATGACTCACATGGATATGTGTCAGGAAGAGTCCTAGCAAACATTACAGCAAGCTAGCAACTTCTGTGGGCTTCTTTTCAAGATTGCTTAAATGTTGTGGAATGTTCACTGCCCATTTCAACATCTAAGATCACAAGCCTAGTCTCTAGAGGCTTAGAAAGTTAACTCCCATCTATACCAGTTTTTGCAGAATTTCAAAATTCAACATATGCTAGGAAAGTAGCTGAATATCGTTTATACAACCCCCTGCCCCTCCCCTGCCAAGTTATTTTTATCACCAGCCAGATTTTAAAAAAACTTTAACAGTGCAGGTACAGGATTATTTATAGCTTAGCAACCAGTACATGTTATGAAAAATGGCCGATATTTACAAAGGGAAAACACGGAAGCCTTTTACAAGTAGAATGGATCTGAACATTCACAATAATTTTCAGCACACTCACCGCAAACACCTGTGAGTTTTAACCTTTGGAAGAAAAGGTTGAAAAAGATGACAAAGGCCCTTGTAGAGGTTTAGCCTACTTAATATGTTAATTAAATTCGGTTTGCTTCAACTCTCCCAGCTAGGCGGATTCAGTGATTGTTATGTCTGTCTTTCCGGATAAATGATTTACCAGGTCTGACTTATCTCAAGCACTAACTACCAGGTGACTTCTAACAGAGGCAAGAAGGGGGAAGTTTCAAACAATCACTTACCTGGTGATTTCACTGCACAGGCTGAATCCTATTTCTCAAGTGGAAGCAATGTCCAGAAATCAAGAGCCTGAAATATTGCATGAAGCTAGGAAATCAAAGTCAGTTTACTGCACTTTTTTCAGGTCAGTAGACAGCCTTATATCTTCAATGAAGAAGGCTTTACTTGCCCTTCCTTTACTCATCCAAATACACACACTCAATAAGAAATCTCAGACTGAGAAAAAGAACTTGAGAACAAGGCCATTGTCTTTTCCACCAGCAGCATATGTTTTCCCATTCTTTTTATTATATGTAACTAGCTTTTGATACACAACTACAGGGCTGTGAGCCCGCACAGCCGGTTTTGAGGCCAGCATGGCCCGTTCGGAGTCCCGCGATGGCCTGAGAATAGGCATCTGAATTCTGATCACATGACCATGGGGATACTGCAAAAGTTGCAACTGTGAAAAATGGCCATAAGTCATCTTTTTCAGCGATGTTGTAACTTTGAATGGTCACTAAATGAATTGATGTAAGTCAAGGACTACTTGTAATTATCTTTAGAGGAATCAAGGTCTGTTATACAAATAAAGCGAATTTTCCAAAATCCAGTATTCTACCTCCAAAGTTTCTATAAAACATGCAAACTAATTTGAATATCTGCTGTTCTCACAATGTTCCTTCACAACATAGAGCCTTGGATTATCCTCTTGATTTCTGATGTGTAACCAAACCTTTTCCCTACTTTCCCTATATTGTCCTCTAGAGATCAGAAGACTTGGCTTATAAATATCTTGGATTAGCAACTTTTTTAATGGGAAAGGCAGGGAAGCTGACTGCCTTGCTTATGATGCATTGCACCCAAAAACTCTGATAGTACCATATAAACAAAACCAAGCACCACTATCTTGCGGCTTTCAATATTCTTTGAAACTTTCAATTTCTTGAACTTTCATTATATTAGGAATCCTTAAATGAACTATCTTTTATTGTCTTTTGAAATTGTGTATAGCTTTCAGGCAAGCTGAGATCCCTCTCCGCTAGCATATAACAAATAAACATGTCCATCCTATAATGAAAAATTAAATTGTAGCAATGTGGTTGGGGTGGGGTGAGGTTTTTTTGGCAACACACAGAAACTATGCCAAAGACCACATCCCAGTCAGCTTCTGATGATGCCAGCTTCAGCAACATAGCTGGGACATATTCCTATTTTTCTTGTTTCCTCTGTTCTAGACAGCAAGAAGTTTTGGATCTATATACCCTAGTGGGAATTCAGGCAAGGGATCATGTCCAATCCCCTCAAATTCTGTCCAATAATTTGATGCAGGTTTGCCAATATTTTCAACAGTGCCAGCCAGTGTGTTCTTTAACCATCAGGTTTCCACCCTAGTTCTGTAATAAAATAAACAGCATGACCCTCTATAATGAATGGCCCATGCAGATGGAATAGATGCATTCTCCCCTGAGCATTGCAGTGCATTTTCCCCACCTCATAAACTTAACACAGCACGCAATTCCAAATGAGAGATTCACATTCTTAGCCATAAGCCGTCATGGACAATGTCGCCCAGGACAGCAGCTGCACCAAGACAACTTCTTATGGAAAAAAAGAACCAAAGAAAGAAGCTAAATCCACTAAAGTCGAACGACACAGCAACGTCTTAACAGCCAGAAAAACAATGGCAATATTTCTAGCAGCCTTTGAGTGGTGATCCTAATATGGAGAATGCCTTATTTTGCAAGCATGAAATTCCCCAAGAAAAAGTCAATCATGGTTCAGCTTGCAAATCAGAACAGTTCTGTTTTAGTGTGGACAGGACCGATCATTTCTGTTTGGCCCTTCCTGTTTTAAAGGTGGCTAATTGAGCCTCAAAAACAGTTATTTAGTTAGCGTAAGATTTGAACTGAAAATATTGGCTTGTTTGCCTTCTAACAATCTAGAGTTGGGAGGCATATTTTAGTTTGAGAGTAAGTGATTTCAAGTTAAGTCACATCCAATGTCAGAAGATACAAATGAAGGAAGGGGGGGAATGTTTGTTGATAAGTTCAGATTCTTAAGAATTCTGTATCACTTTAATGTTTATGCATCAAAATATTGACTAGAATGCTATATTTTATAAAACAGATCTGGGACAAGATGAGATCACCTGATTGGGATAGGGTTATACAGCTTGAGAAGTGTGATATCTACCTGTCAAAACTATGCAACATGTCACACTTAGGAGCTAATGCCTAATTAAGTCACCTGAGAGTAGGCAATCTGTCTTTTGGTGAAAGTATATAAAGTATATAAAAGGGCGAGTCTTTTTTAGACAATGGAGGAGGTTGCTGGCTGTTGTTGGATATTGAAGGTGATGTGTACCTGCCTTGTGGACTGGAGTTGTGTGAATCCAAGCAGTTGGAGGAAGAATCTAGAGCTGAGGGCCAGGCAGGAGCAAGTAGTACCACAAAAAAAGATCTGCAGGACCAACTGGCTGATAGAAAAGATTTTTCTATCTTCCTTCTGCAGACTAAAAGTGGGCCCAGGAAGTGAAAGTAACGATGCTTTTAACAGAGTGAGCATATCAAAGTATTGGGAAGAAGCGCTTTGGATCTCACTCAAGCCTAGAACCTCTCTGCTATTTATAAAAAAACCAAATCTGTTTGATTGAATGACTTACAATCTTGACTTATGACAACAATTGGGAAATTTGCATTGCTAAGCAAGACAGTTGTTATGTGAGTCACACCCAATTTTACAACCTTTTCCCTATGGTTGCTAGGTAAATCACTGTGGTTGTCGTGTGGATCACGCAATTGTCAAGGGAATCCTGTTGACTTCATTTATCAGGAGGTGGCTGGGAAGGCTGCAACTGTTGTAAATACATACCGGTTGTCAGCGCCGATATTTTGCTCATGCAGCTTTGAGGATGCAAGGACCAGTTGTAAGTCTCTTTTTTCAGTGCCATTGTAACTATGGTCACTAAGCAAATGATTGTAAGTTGAGGACTATCTGTATTTATTTTACTAGGCTTACATCATGAGTTACTTACAGACCTCCAAAATAGCAATAAGATTAAATACCAAACACAACAATATAACTTTTCAAGCACTGAGGAACAACTATCTAATCAATGTAGACACTTACATAGTTGTCTGTATTCCCCATGATGGACAAGAGCAGCTTTTCATAGTCAAAAGATCCACCAAGACAGCCAAGTCTTGATGACTTCAGACAAAAATGAACAGGGTCTGGGTATGTCTAATATCAGAAAGAATATTGTACCAAGGAAGTTATGATTCTTACGACTTACATTTCAAGAGAACAGGAACCTGGAAAGAATCTTCTCTTCCAGATTCAAATGGATGAGTAGAAACAACTATCTCACAGATATTCTGATCCTGAACCACTGAAGGGTTTTTCAAAACAGCAACCTGCTTAACTGCCAAAGCAGAGATGCTACTTGAACAAATCAACTGGTACCCATAATAGCTTGAGCCACGGCCTTCTGAACTCGTTGAAATTTCTCAGCAGTCTTCCAGGAAAGCCCCATATAGTGCGAATTGTAGTAATTTAAACAGAGGGTCAAGTGAACAAAACTTCCTAATCCCCCCCTCAAAAAAAATATGGTACACAAGGCAGATTTCTACAAAGGCCCTAACCACAATTGCCATGTATTCTTCAAGCATGGGCTGTGATAACCCAGCATTTATGAACCAGCTCTACAGAAGCATAACCCCATCCAAAGCCAAAGGTGAAATATCTGTCAGCCTCACTAGGTAGACCAGATCAAGAAATCATTCCATAGGAAAACAAAAATATTTTTATTGAAATTGATTGTAAAAATAATAGTATTTTACAAATCTATGCTGTACTTCCTCCTCCTTCAGTGGATTAAGGGGGTGTCTGCTGAATTGTTCCTAATGCCATCATGTCCCGCCCTTACAAAATGCTTCAGCCTCTTTTGCCTATGTAAAGCTTCCACTTTATCATCCTCAAGGTCATCTTTCTTACCCTCTTTAATACCTCTGGAATCAAATGTCTTCTGCACCCAAAATGACTCTGCTTTATTGCAATTCAGTCTAAGCCTGATTATTCCTATGTAGACACTTATAGCCTTTAGACATTGGAACAGAACCTAAACTATAGGTTTTAACTTAAGTAAACTTGTTTGGCCTGGAATCAAGATATACAGCAAAGTATCATTTGCATGATCACCATGGAGAAATATCTGTGTGGTTGTTAGGAGTCAAAACTGACGCACTGACACATAATCAAGCAATCATCTGCATATTGATAATACTTAACTCCAGGCTAGATGATGACCTCTGCAAGCATTTTCATGTAGTCATTAAATAAAAGGAGAGAAAATGTTGATTCCTGAAGGACCCCATAACAGAGGCCTCAGATCTTTATTTATTATCTGCCCAACTCCTACTACCATCAAATTGAACCACTATGTAGAAGGAGGAACACTACCATCGATTAGCATTCTTACTCAGTTCCTCAGTCCAGAAGGTTACCATAATAGATGGTATTGAAAAATCACTGAGATCAAGCAAAACCTAGAAGGTGTCACCTCTTCTAGCCTGGAAAGTGAGTCCAGGATACACCAGTCACCATAACCAAAACCAGCGTAGGTTCTCTTCCATACTCAAGCCTGAACCCTGTCTGAAAAGGTCTTTATATTCCATTTCTTCTGGTGTTCACTGCAGCTGTAACCTGCCATCTTTTCAACAACCTTCCCCAAAATGGAAGACTGGATACAAACCAGTAATTGTCTAAAATGTCAAACCATTGGGAAAAAGACATAGATGCTTCAAGAGCTGTACTCATTTTAATGAGTGGACCCCTGAAACCAAAGACATTTTTATTTCAGACTCACATAGAAGTCTGGCTCTCATAAGTAGCAAGGAGATGCCGCTATACTTCCACAGGATCTAAAGCTCCCTTTCCAACCTTTTTTAAGCCCACATAAACTATGATACTATACATATCTGCAAGAAGAAAGTGAAGGATATATGCATAGATCCAAGTTACAAAGTGAAACAAGCAAAGGACAAGAGGGCATTGGGTGGATAAAGGAAAATATTTTTTTAGAAAACTCTATAGCCTTTCTAAAATATATGACACTTCCCAATAAGTGTCAAATAAGGTCAAATAAGTATGTGCAAAGAGAATCCAGTTAGGTACATTGGGAGTAAGCAAGCAAATTCTCATAAACTAGAGCAATTTGAGGATATTTGATTTAAGATACTGCAAGAACCAACAAGTTTGGGAAAGAAAATCTTTCTCAGAGGCAAATAACACTAGCCTATCTCAAACATGCCAGTCTCTCTACAAAAGACTGCTATGCAACCATTCCTAATGGGAAGGAAATAGAAAAGAATGAAAAATAAATTAAAAGGGCAGGGTTAATTTTCTCTCCATATTTTAATAAGAAATTAGGGAGAAAGTGGTTAGGAAGGAAGGACTCAAGAAACTACAATAGATAAATAAAACCCTGATTTTTCAGGACATGAATGGTAAAAGGAATTTAATATGAATTAGGTTTTTATTGTTTAGAAGTACATTTAGGCTTGTTCTGTGCTTAGAAGATTAGTACAGAGAGACCTTTAACATTATGTGTGTAATGTATTAAGCTCAACGTTGTTTTGCTTAGTCATTGCCCTAAAGTAATTGAAGCCACTGCTATTATCTTCACAACCAGATTCTTCAATGCCTAAAGAACAGAGCATACAACAATGTGTGCTTTATTTTATTTATTTTTTATTTATTTATTAAAACTTCTATACTGCCCTTCTCCCCGAAGGGACCCAGGGCGGTGTACAGCCATAAAAACAAC
>JANHFO010003066.1:116386-131223 GCA_032468095.1 Pareas carinatus | reverse complement strand
CGGCGCCGGCAGCCACAGCCACTCGGTCTTGGAAGGATTGAGCCTGAGTCTATTGCACCCCATCCAGATCCGCACGGCTTCCAGGCACCGGGACATCACTAGTACACTAATAGAATTTTACCCCGAGTCTGAGCAGCACAGAACATACCATCGAAGCATTAATTGATTGCAATGCCCAAGTCCTGCCTAATAGTTACGTTGTCTGGCCAAGGCAGAATAAGATAGAAATATCATGAAGCCATCCACTACTCTTCTTGCATGAAGACTCGGGAGACACTTTGCATTTAATAAAGAAAGTGGATGGGGGCTTTGTGTTCCCTACAGTAATTATTTGGAATACAGTAAACAGGTCTGAGTGCTGTCAAAATGAGTAAGATTTAACTGAGTTAGTGGCTGACATGGCAAAATATATTGTGATAACAGGGCCAAAGTGGGAAGGGGAGGGGGAATGAGGGGAAAAAAACTGGCGCATATATAATATTACATTCTAGAATGAAGACTAAATGCTTTGACTAAAATGCTTTGAAGCTATATTTCATAAAGCTTAATAGGGTTATAAATGGATAGTATGTGAATAGAAGGCCACATGTCAATGGTGTAAATTAGAATGGAAAGGGGGGGAAATCCAGCAAAGACAATGGCAAAGTATTTTCATAGATTTTGCCCATGAAGTCATCAGAAGTTGAACTCAACTCAAAGAAGACTTGAATTTACTCAAGTTTACTCAATCAGTTTCTTCTCTGATTGACATGATTCCAGGACTGAGATTTTTCTGTTCCCATCTTTACAAGGACCACATTCCTGTCTGCTTTCAGGAGACTCTGTCATTATCTCAAAAGGAGGAGAAAAGCATGAAACAAGGCCATCTTGGTTTGAAAGCTCCCTTGAGTGAAACAGACAGCAGCCAATGTATCCTTGGAGAGGTTAGATTACAAATGAGAAACCAAGCTGTTCTCCCTGCCTCTTTAAGAAAATTGAAGTCTGAAGATTTTGGAGGCCTCCTCTTTCTCTGCACCCTGGAGACTCACAAAAACCCAAAACATCACAAAGGAGCTAAACAAAAGCACTTTAGATTTCCTACAGAAAGGAATTCAGTATATGAAACTCTATTTCAGTGTTACTAACTTATATTTGTCAATTAGAATTGAGTTCTTAACAGATCCAGAATTTTCTATTAAAATCACTCCTATCACTTTTAAAGACAGCCACCCTTTTAAAATTTCATATGCCAACTCTGTTGAATGTTGAAGTTACACATAACACGTTTTATGCTGCTAACGTGGTGTTGTGATATTAAATCTATAAAGGGATTAAAAGAAGCTATTTTCAAAATTGTCATTTTATATCCTTTAAAAATTTCTGAAAGTTGTGCACATTTATTTGGGTACTTGGCACTGCCGCCCAACAGCTACAATGCTCTACAGTATATCGCCAGCTTAAGCATTGGAAGGACTTATACTGAGACCACTTTGTCCAGAAAAGTCAACTCTAAACCACAAATTGGGTTGGTTTAGGATTAGCATATCAGGCAAACTCAGGCATTGTCTTTGGTAAATCATGGCACATTATATATTTTACTCATTTCTGGTATCTTCAATACATCATGGTGAGCATTCTTAGGGTGATATTTGAATCTTGGGCTGATCTGACAAAAAAACAGACCGAAAAGCAAATTGTGGGAGGGGGGAAAAGCTATTAAAACCCATACAAATCGCCCCACTGAAGCCATTCAGGTTACCTCTATACTTAAGAGCTTACTTTACAACTGAATTTCTAGCCTGATGAAGCCCATTTGTGTAATCTTTGCCTTATGAACAAGCAAAATAAGATTGTAATAAGAATATAGCAGTGTATCACGTGTCAGGTAGAAGCACCAATCAAATTCTTTTTCCAGATATTCAAAAAATAGCAATGCCTTCAGCAATAGTCTCATCCATTTGCCAGCTATGAGCTTAAAAAGGGCCAGAATTGCCAACTCAATGCATAGACAAAAGCTAGACTGCAGTTCTGTTTCCATTGCCTCGGCAGTCAAACAATAACTTGTCCTTAAATGATTTAGTGTTGAGTGATTTTCATGACTTGAAGGGATGGTTTCTTAACTTGGCTCTGATGAAGAAGCAGCCCAGAACCTCCACCCATTTGTGTCTTGGTAATAAATAATATAGATAAGCAAATTTTTGCAATGCTTTCTTTCCCTTGAGGGGGGCTGTTTCTTCTAGTAGCATTAGAAAATGCCACTGATATAATATGGGGTGGGTCTGCATTGCTGAATAAGTAGTTCATTCTTACTTGAAAAATACGAATTGATTGATTATTTCGAATGTGTTTCTGCTTGATCTTGGGATCTATGAATGAGCATTTAACCAAATGGAGTCTCTCTTTGATTTAACAATCTCTACTTTAAATTAATTTGCAGTCTTGTCTCCATCAAAAGAAATCCAAAGGATCTGCAGTGTATATGCTCCACACTCGATTTCAATTTTTTCAAGTACTTCATGGGCATTATCACTATATTAGTGTCATGAAGTACAGGCAGTCCTGAACTTACAACAGTTCATTTAGTGACCATTCAAAGGTACAACAGCACTGAAAAAAGTGACTTATGACCATTTTCCACACTTCTGACCATTGCAACATCCTCATGGCCACATGATCAAAATTCAGAACCGCTTGGCAAGTGGTCCTATTTATACGGGTCCCGGCGACCTTCTGACAAGCAAAGTCAACGGGGAATCCAGATTCACTTAACAACCGTCTTACTAACTTAACGACTGCAACAATTCATTTAACATGTGTGGCAAGAAAAAGCCTAAAATGGGGCAAACTCACTTAACAAATGTTTCACTTAACAACATACATGTTGGGTTCTATCGTGGTCGTAAGTCGAGGATTGCCTATAATCCATAATGGGGCATCCCATAATAATGGCAATGATTGAATGGATTTTATACTTATCCTATCATATTAAGGAGCCGTGGTGGCGCAGTGGTTAGGATGCAATATTGAAGGCAAATTCTGCCGAATGCCAGCAGTTCGAATCTCATCAGCTCAAGGTTAACTCAGCCTTCCATCCTTCCAAAGTCAGTAAAATGAGGACTGAGATTGTGGAGGGCAATAATTGGCTGACTCTGTGAATCGCTTAGAGAGGGGCTGTAAAGCACTGTGAAGCATATAAGTTATATAAGTCTAAGTGCTATTGCTATTGCTTTTGCTACTGCTTAGCAATAAAATATTGAACTCTCAAGTGTTTAAAACAGAGTGTTCATCTCTACTGGGGCCATGGTGGTGCAGTGGTTAAAAAGCAGTATTGCAAGCTAATTCTGGTGACGGACAGGGGCTTAATCCTCACCGACTCAAGGTTGACTCAGCCTTCCATTCTTCCAATGTTGGTAAAAACGAGGACCCAAATTGTTGGGGGCAATAAAAGCACTATGAAGCAGTTGGTATGTCCTATTGTCATTCTATCATTAATGAATTGATCAAAATAAGTTACACTTTCAGTGAACACTGTGAGATTTACTCACAATGCAGACTGAACAACTTTAGCAGGGGTTACAAATCTTGGTACTATTAATAAATCAACAATAACATGCATGGTGGTAAAGTTTGAGTTAAAGGTCTCTATCATTATTTAATTCCCTGTGGAAGGACAGTACAGGAGATGGATGGATGGATGGATGGACGGATGGATGCAGAAAGAGAGAGATAGAGAGAGAAGAAAGAAAGAAAGAAAGAAAGAAAGAAAGAAAGAAAGAAAGAAAGAAAGAAAGAAAGAAAGAAAGAAAGAAAGAAAGAGAAAGTTTGTGAATACATTTAGAATTCTGTTGAAGTCAAGATCACTGGTTAACAAAGGAGTATGAATATCAACGAAATGACAGCTATGGAAAAATTTATACAGTCACAAAACATTTATTTTCCAGAATGGCAGATTAATAAGGCCAACAATAAAGTTACTGCCTCAACATCAAATACAAAACAGAGTTGGAGGCAAGCGGAGATTATAACTCTTTCCTTTGAATCCTACACTCCCAGTACATAATCTCCTGGTCATTTCTCATCCATCTGCAGGAGTCTTGTCCTTCATTTGGAAGTTCTCTTCATTCCAGAATTCTTTCATAGAGTTCATAGAGTTTATTACATCAGAAATCAATGCAGCAAGTCATGAGGATGCTTAATCCAAAGGGAAGAAATCTCTTTTCACATTAGGGCTGAATTCTCTTAGCTATGGAGGTGGGATTTTAGATACCACCAGTTGATAAGAACATCTTTGGAAGTTCTGAGTCTGAGACTGAGTCTGTCTGGCTGAATTGGCAGTGGGGCCATAGGTCTGGATTTATTTTGCACTCTGAGACCCATTCCATTCACTTTCTTCCCCACCCCACTCAAACAGTCAAAAGTTTGATTTGCTGCCAGCCAAGCCTTGGGTTGGGTTGGGTCAAGTTCAATCAACCCAGAGCCGGTTTACATTGGCGGCTGCAACCCTTGCCAGAAGCAGCATCTGTTACTCTGATACACAAGACAATCATTGTTCTTAGCAAGGGAAGGTTACAGGAGCAAGGGACTGCTCTACAGGATATGTTACCTTTCCATTTTTAGGCCAAAAACTGAACTAAAGGGGGGTCTGGTTGGTTGACTAGCAAATATGAGAGCCTTGGACTTTGTTCTCAGTACATTCGGTGTGTGTGTGTGTTTTTGGGTCAAATAAAGGGGACAAGGATCCAGACATGCTTAACTGTACTTGGGAGGGGAAGTAGACTATCAATAACTCTCATGATCTGCCTCTCCCAACACTTTTTGAATCTTACCTTTAAATACATTCTTTGTTCTCTTTAGCTTTATCTAAAGCAGTCTCAAGTGTTCCTTACTGTGATAAGCTCCATGAAGACTGATCAGCTAACTCAAACTACAACTCGATGCCATAGCTAAGCTGTGAGTCACCAACCAATGTATCCAGCCATGCCTTCCTTTACCATAGTTCCAAGCTCCTTTGGCTGGATGGATATTTGTTTAAGGGCTTTTAATTAAAAGTATTTTTAAAGTTATCAAGTTGCAAAGAAAACACCAACTTCAAGCATTATACAGCGTTTATTTTTGCAAATGTTTATGGACCTTACAGATGCACTACTTTCTCAATAAAAGTATTCATCAATCCTGGAAAGTTATGCTGACTAATAGATAGCATGGGAAAGGGTGAGAGGGAGGCCAAAGAAGTGGAAGAAACTAACTTTAACAGTGTGTCTTCTGACACACTGGAGTTTTATAACTTTTTTTTACAACAGATCATCAATGTTGCAATGACATCTAACATAGATTTCCTAAATTCCAAACATCCCCCTGGATCCAAAATTGGGGGGGTGTTGCTGTACTATACTCGTGGGAAGGTTAATAGTGCCTTTGTCACCCTACACACTCTTTAACTTGAATATAGGTGACTTATTTAGGACTAATATTTCCACTTTAGGATTAACATTAAAAAGATGTTTCTTTCAGATAACATGCAGAAAATTATTATTGGATCTTTCCAGTCCAATCTGGAGCATTTTGTAGTTCTTCAATCACATCAGTTCCTCAGATCTCCAATTTTTAACGTATATAAAATAATGAAATTATAATGCATACAGTAAAAGTTGCAGTAAACAGAAAAAATAACAACGGCAATTGCAATCTAATCTCACCGTTTGAAATGTATGAAAATTTTGGGATGCTTTAATCCCTGAAAAAACTAATTACGTGAAAAATTGGGGGTAAAATATATTATTACCATTAAAAGTTGCATATATTTCTTTTATTTACTAAATTCATAAATTGCCACTCCTCAACGATTTTCAGTCGATTATAAAATTAAAGTACACCAAACATCAACTCAAAGATCCATGGTGTGGTAAAACAATGTCACATCAGTGACAACAGAGGCATCTCTATTCACTCAAAACCACTCTAAAAGAATTCCATTTTGGCTCACTTCAGAAGGCTAAGGTAGGTGGGGCCATCCCACTTCCAGAATATTTATAATATTATGTCCTTGATATCTAAGCTGATTCACTTTGGGGATCTCTTCGAGCCATAAAATCCACTGAATTGTGAATAGGGTATGCTACCCTTTGAAATACACTTAAAATCCATTTGGTTCCATGTTGTGACCAGATGCAATTATGGCACCATCGCTGTGATGGAGAACCCATGTGTGCCAATAGAGTTGTCCATTTGCTACAGTTGATCATGAGAATCTTCTTCAAAACCAAGTGACAGTTCCCCGCTCCTTCGTGTAGCTCATTGAGCGATGGGCCAATCTTGTTTTCTGACTAAACTATTTCATGGGCTGTTTTGTGAAAAGAAAACAAGGGAAAACACTCCACCCTCTGTGCTGCCTTTAGGTCTCAAAGGAAAGGTGGGGTGTAAATAAGCATAAGTCAGATAAATATAAGACTCTGTATAGCAGCTACTCTGAGCACCACAGGGGCTGTGAAAGACCATGCTGTTTCTGCTACAGTATTATCATTTGTATATTTCACTCAGGGCAATGGACCCAAGAATCACTCAAGTGAAAGCACATTGGAAGGTTCAGAGACTCATGTATAGCTGGAGGACGGCCAAGAAATTATCCACATTCCCAGAAGAGCCAGAATCCTTAAAGTCAGGGAAGAAAACAGGCAAGGAGACGCATTATCATTCCTCTTGAATTCCATTTATTCTTGTTTAATTTCCGTGGTTTTCTGTAGCATTTTTTTTTGTTTGTAAAAGGCTTTGCTATTCTTATCTGAGAAGGGACAGCAATAACCCCCTGGGAGAAGTGAAAAGCATTCTGGAATTGCAAGCATTTGAGAACGTCTCCAGAAACACTTCTATTTGTTAATATTTTACTCAAAATTAAATCCTCATTGCTGATACAGTTCAGTCACTTGCAGTACATCTAATGTGCCAAGATATGTTCGCCAGTAAAAACCAGCCTCTATTCGCTCTCCAGCAGAACAGGAAGCAGCAAACGCTGTTCGGGGTCATAGACGGGCAAGATGTAGGCAGCCAGAGCAAAGAGGCTGATTTTGAGTATTTAAGAAGAACTGGATTCAAATCCCAAATTTGCTCCATGCATGTTCCTAATGCGGCAACCGCAGCATCAAGTGACCAATTGCTTGTGTGAAAGAAATTGCTGCAGATCAAATACAGTAAATTCAAGCTAGCTCAGATTAATTCAGATACTGATCACCTAACCGAAGAGAAAGAAACTGAGGAATAACATGTTTACCAATGAAACAGCCCTTTAACGAGGCAAAAGTCCACATCCTGAATTTATGAATAGAACTAAGTACTCCAGTGACTCCAGGGTTAGAAAACAAGCAACTTAAATGTTACTTTGCACTCTTTCATGTGATATGAGGCCGTACAATTGAAAGACTGCAAATTTTTAGTTTTACTTAATTATTTATCTAGTCCAACATCCTCCTTCTCACCACAAGATGTGATATGTGACATGATGAAATGCTTTGTGACATGATGTTTGTACTTCATAACATGATGACATGATGAATATATTTTATGATTAGGAATGCACCTAATATGTACTCGACATGATGAATGTACCTTATGATAATGAATGGATCTTATGATTGTAACCACAGTTTGTCAATTGTAGCCTGTATGTAAGTATTGAGCATGTACACCGGAGACAAATTCCTTGTGTGTTTAGACACACTTGGCCAATAAACTCTACTCTACTCTACTCTATCAAAGGAGTCAATCCTAGGCTTCCAGTCAGACCACCACAGTCACAACAACAGGTTTTGCCAGCTCTTACCTTCCTCAGCCCAAACCAGCTCCCAAAAACTACATAAACCAGTAGTTATTAGCATTTTGCCCCCAGGTTGGCAATTTAATAGCAATGGTACTTAATAATCTTATCTCCCACCAGTCCTTCTAAGCTATTTTTCAAGCCTGCTAAGGCAATGGCCATCACTGCACCTCATGGCAATAAATTCCAGACATTCAGCATGGTGCAAAGAGCATTCCAGATGAAGGAGGACTCAGTATCTCCTTCCTTTGTAGGGACAGTGAGAACCACTCAAAGGAGAGTCACGAAAATCTATACTACTAGAAAAGATAAAATGGGGGAGGGAACAATTCTATTCAGTGCTGTGAAGACAGGGTATAGTTGCTCTCGAATTTAAGAATCTGATGGCCTGCCATAAAGAAGTGAAAGTTGTTCACTAAGACCATTGAACCATGAAGTAGGCGTACAGAGTCAGTAAATCAGATAAAGGGACACACCATGTAAAACTGTCTAACTTTGCAGGGCTTACCAATTTGAGAAAATATTAGATGTGTTCATACATCACACATTTACCCACATTTAAGTGAAGAACAATCAGTCCCATTTTCTGGTTTGATCTGACATACTGCACCGAATATTTGAGTCTAAACAACACAGTGAACTAAAATGTGCTGGCTAGTTTTTTTGGTTTGCCTATTGTTTGAACATAGCCATTTTCATTATGAAAGGATAGATCATTCTTTTAGCACAAGGATATAATGACAATGCCATCCAGATGTTGCTAATTTCAGCAGTTTAAGGGATATTGGATGCTGGAAATATTTCAGCTACACTTGATAGACACAGCTTATAATGGTATGTGGGCACAACCTTGGGAGACCAGGAGAAGAGATGTTACCTAGGAAATGGTCAGATAAGATAACGTATAGCCCGCAATTGCATATTGGGTGGAGTAGGAGGTTCAGGAGGGATCCTACCTAAGTGTATAAAGGGGATGGTGGAAGATTCTACTATCAGAGCAGACCCCAATCTTTTGGGCACTAGGGACCGGTTCCATGGAGAAAGGGTTTCCCACAGACTGGAGGGGGCCTGGTTTTGTGTGCTGCCTGCGTCCCGCAAATGGACTTGGCTTGTTTGCATGGACCAATTGTTGGCATGCTGCGGTCCAGTGCCGGTTCATGGACCAGGGGTTGGGGACCCCTGTACTATCGGACTTGGAAGTTTTTACAATAAGGTATAATTAGCTCATTGGGTTGTGTTTTCTGCCAGGTAATGCTAATGCAGTCCACAGTACTGAACAGATCAAGGGAGTGTAAGATAGTTGCATCACCTACTGATGCTGACTGATCTCAGGAGCTAAACAGAGTTACCCTAGCTAAACAGGATTAGCACTTGCATAGGAAACTCCTTGGCATTCCAGCAGACTAGGAAGTTGAAGGGCAAAAACCCTCAGAAGACTAGCATAACGATAAGGAAGGAGAAGCAAGGTAGCAAGTAGCAAGAGTGGTTTGTAAGACTAGGAATCCAAAACAGAACAGCATGAAACAAACTAGGGCTTCTGAGCAATCCAGTATAAAATCTGAATATTCGGAAGCATTTCTATGTTACTGGATTGTGGCGAAATCAACAAACAACTGCGGCGTAAAATTTGCTGCTTCTAATTCCTAACTTGTCTCTTTTGTGTCTGTTCCCGGTCATCTCCAGTCATCTCTTCTGGCCTGAGATGAGGTCTCCCCAACAGCTCGCCTCCTTCTTTACCAACAGCCAGCATCCTACCTTCCTTTGCTCTTCTGAAGAGGTAGAACCCCATAAGGCTTTAGCTCAGCCTCCATCACCAGAAGGTAAAACTATTTGCTGGTGCTCACGTTCATCTAGAGAGATCTCCACAATATTAGGTTGGAGCCCCGAGGGAACTCCTGCATAATGCTATGATTATCCATAGGCCATCTGCATAATTAGACAACATGTGCAAACACAATGAGAGCATCAACAATACATCTGCTTCCCATTCTGTTGCAAACAAGGGAGAAAGGGATCCTTGTCATCTTTACCTAAAGTATAAAATGAATTTCTTTTGCGCTTTCAGCTTCAAGGGTATATAGGGACTGCCCAGGTTTTGGCAGGATTAGGACATGAAGCAGCCGCGCATTAGTTTTCAGAGAACCTTTCGTCATTCTAGATTTCCAAGCAGAGATTGGTGGCTTAATCAGCCTTTAGGCATTCTCTGTCTCTGGGGTTGTTTCCTGCCTAAAGGAACATAGGAAGCGGGCATTGTTGAAGTTCAATAAGCATTTCCTCTCTTGTCTGAGACATCGGAAACAGAGCTGTGCACCTGACCAGGTCTGATAAAAAAGTACTTGGCAGAACATATTGGCTGCCCAGTGACTTCCACCTGATCTGTATCAGCTGTGTCAGAACGACAGCAGGAGCGGCAGTAGGCCATCCCATTCCTTCCGGCACACGTGCTTTATTTGAGTCACATGCAAGATGGGAAGGTAATGACCTCCCCATCCCTTTAGGAACCTTCACTTCAGCTTTAACTGAGAGAAGAATGACATGGAGGAATAGTTCCCAGTCATCATCCTTCCAGGAGTGATACGCAGGCAGCTCCAGCTGGGAGAGCTACAGAGTATGAAAACACGGCACACAAGAGGCCACGTTTAGCTTAGCTAAGCTCCTGCTCCCTGCCCTGGATGCTGATCTTTGTGGGTGGGTTGCTAAATCAAAACCTGCTACTTGTTTTGCCCCCTATAGAGATAATTTAAGGGCTATTTACACATCCATTGTGCTGATAATGAGCCTGATTGGGAGGCTGTTTATTGCATCCTTCCCCCATTTAATGCCCTCCAGATGGGCTGAGACTATAACTTGCTAAATTCTTCTCCAGTATAGCCTGGCTAACCCATCTGTAGGACCCCCTAATCTGGGAAGGCTGGCTTACTCTCACTGTTACGTTCAGCACATCGCTACAAGATATGAGGATGGCCACTCACTGAACTTTAGAAGGGGGATTCAGCAGACTCAAAGAGGATAAGACTTTTAATGATTCTTGTACTGTTTCATAGAAGGGAGGCAGTATATCTCTTGGAGGACAAGTGTAGATGATGATTCCTGGGTCTCTTGTTTATAGATAAGGCGTGTGCATGCCTTAACTGAGAGTTTACTCCTCGTGACTGCCTAGACTAGCTAGCTAGCTAGCTAGCTAACTGCTACATGTCTCCTTCCTCAGGCTGAGAGAGGGATAGAGTGTTATCTTCAGGACCGCATTCTGCCAGCTAATACTTCCCATCGACCAGTTCGCTCCCACAGAGAGGGCCTCCTCAGGGTGCCTTCGGCCAGACAATGTCGGCTGGCGACCCCCAGGGGGAGAGCCTTCTCTGTGGCAGCTCCAGCCCTTTGGAACGAACTTCCCCCGGAAATACGGACCATCTCGGATCTCCTAGTCTTCCGTCGGGCTCTAAAGACATTTTTATTTACCCAAGCTGGGCTGTCCTGATCCCTCTTTTATACTTTAATTCAGTTTTAAATTTAAAATTTATGTGTACATTTTTTAATTGGCCAGTATATTTAATTTCTTTTAAATGGTTTTTAATTTATTGTATGTTTGTGCTTTTATTTTTGGCTGTGCACTGCCCCGAGTCCTTCGGGAGAAGGGCGGTATAGAAGTATGAAAAATAAATAAAATAAATAAATAAATAAAATTAGTTGACCCCCCCTCTTCGTGACAGCCCCTCCAATACTGGAAGACTGCTGCCAACCCTCTCTCTTTCCCTCCCCTCCCTAGAGGTGACCCAGTTCACAGCTGCTTTCATTTCGGAAAAGATCCTCTTGCGCCTCCTTAAGCACCGCGATGTGATCAACGAGCTGAAGTTTGACGAGGAGAACAAGAAGTCTCCCGGGCATTTCCTCTTCAGCCGGAACAAGCCCGCTGATTTCTTCGTCCTCATCCTTCAGGTAACGGGGCCCTTCCGGATTCAACTTGGAAAGGTGGAGACCAATCTGGAAGGAAGGAAGGAAGCTGCGGGGGGAAGCGGGGGAAGGGGGCCTGTTTTAATGAGATGACGTCACATGCATCGTGAGATCGTTCTGCGGTAGCTGTGAGGGGTGACTGATTTGGGCCATTCATGCAGCGATGAAACCGCATCATTGGTGTGTCTCTTTTTTTTTTGTATTTTAAGAATTTTATTAAGTTATAGTCTAGCATACCAAAAAAATAGGAAAACAAACAATGGGAAGATAGGGAAAGGAAAAGGGAAGAGACAAAGGGTAGGAAAGAATAGAATAGAAATAGAATAAGGAATAGAAAGTGGAACGGAACAGAACAGAACAGAATAGAATAGAATAGAATAGAATAGAATTCTTTATTGGCCAAGTGTGATTGGACACACAAGGAATTTTGGTCATGGGGGAGAGAGAAAAGAAAAATGTGTTGATTTTTGACTTCCTTTGGTGCAGTAAAATATAAGCAATAACTGAGTCTCAACTTTTAACTGTCACGGATAACTTGAACAGTCACTTCTATAGCAGCACATTTGTCTAATCGGTAAAACCCCAAATCAAAGTTTCATTTTATTCAACCTTGAACACAAAGTCCAGAAGTGGTTTTCAAGTAAATACGAAAGTTTTTATATTATTCTCTTTAATCAGAACAGTCAGCTTCGCCATCTCTGCTAAGTCCATCCGCTTCTGTAACCATTCTTCCATTGTAGGAATTGTGGTGACTTCCCATTTTTGTGCATAAAGTAATCTTGCTGCTGTCAATATATATAACATTAAATTATTATTTGTATCTTTCACGGAACAATAAAATTACATAATTCTCAGATTGGTGTCATTTGCCCGGGGTTACAATTACATAATTCATCGCTTTGGTGCAAGGATGAGATTATATCATTGGTGATGAGATTATGCCATTTTGTGCAGCGATGAAACTACATTATTTGCTTCTTTCGAGCAAAGGTAGAATTACATAACTTGCATCATTTGAGCGAGGATTGTCAAGATCAGGACCATACGATAAATTGCAACTCAAAAAGGATTTATTGCTCTTTCCTGTACACAAGAATTTAGCCAACTACAGCTCAATACTAAATTGGCGACAGGTAAGGGCCGATGGAATGTAGGAAGGGTTGGTTTGGGACCATTTGTGGCAACCTAACGACTAAGCTGATGACTCACTTAACTCCACCACCCAACTGTGCCCGTTCTTCTCCTACAGTGTTGAAATTGTTATTCATGTTTTTCGTACAATGCTATTGCCTTCATGCCATTCGCACAGTGAAGAAACCGTGCTATTTGCATCAATTCAGATAACGTAATCTGACTCATTTGCGCAGTAACAAAGTTTCTTTGGGTGTCCTTTGGGCAATGGTGTGATGATGCGTGGGACGGCATCGTGGTGCATGCCAAATACCCCTGTGTAAGATCTGGATTTAACCAAGGTGGAAGAATTGTGGTCAAATCTGGGCGTGTCTTTAGGATTCATTTGCAAACCGTGGAATCTCATAGCGGCTTCGGGCCTGGGAAATATGAGCAGAGTTTGTCCGCATAGGCAGAGTTCCTATGAGAAAAAAAAGAGCAGGAGTTTTTAAAGAGCTTTAATTGTTGCATCGTAATGGTGATAATTGCCTGAGAATGCTCACCCCCAACTCTCATCCCCTCAGTCAAGGGAACACAGTTTTTCTGAATAATGCTGTCTCGTTGATTCAGCTCCAAGAAACATCTGCGGTATTATAAAACAGATTTTCCAATTTTTCAGGCCAGGGAGCCTGTTAGAACCTCTCTAGTAATAGAAAACTATTTAAGTCAGTGGTGTCCAACCTTTGCGATTTTTAAGATGTGTGGACTTCAATTCCCAGAATTCCCCAGGCAGCCATACTCCCCCCGTTTTTTCTGCCGGGATGCCCATCTTTCTGAACATTGTTCACCCCTAGATTAGAATGGCCCATCCCTGTTGGTTTTTTGTAATATTCTTGAATATTTGGCTTTGTGAGGCCCTGGGTGTGTATTAGAGCAGTTTTCTGGTAGACTGGATATTAGATTTAAATCAGGCTGGTTGGTGAGTTCTGGGGGTTGAAATCCACCAGTCTTAAAAGTTGCCAAAGTTGGACAACCCTGGATGAAATTAGGCTCACCTGCCGTGTGTTTTTGTTTTTATTTGTTATGTTGCTTATTTTATATATTTTATTTGTTTGATTGTGAATTGCCCTGGAGTCACACAAAAGTGACTTGGACCATTATATAAATCAGATCAAAAAATAAATTTAATTAATTAAAATTTGCTTTCCTGGCTCTAAACATAGACCACGGTGTAAAGACAAATACTACCGTAAGTGTTGATTTCAATGCCCCCTTCTTCCCCATGTCTTAATCTGGATTGAACCCCCTGCTGCATTTGCAATTCCCTTTTTAATCCCAGTTTGCCCCTTGTGAAGATCGCAATGCTTGGTTTACAGAATAGCAGAGTTGGAAGGGACCTCGGGGATCTTCCAAGTCCAACCCTCTGCTCAAGCAGGAGACCCTCAACCTTCCTGGACAAATGAAGTGAAGGCAAACTGTCCTGCCGATTGATCTGAGATTATGCAATAACAGAGTTGGAAGGGACCTTGGAGGTCTTCTAGTCGAACCTTGTGCCTAAGCAGGAGACCCTCGGCCATCCCAGACAAGTGTCTTCTTGAATGCCTGAGAATGAGGACCATTTCCCAAAGATGTCTCTCCCCCCCCGCCTCTGCAAAGTAGGGCACCAATTCAAACCGTATCCTCTATGGGATATAAAAGGGAAGACGTGCAAATCCATACACGTTTCCATAAAATAATAACCCCTTGACCTTTCTCCCTTTAACTGCATTGAAAGGCTCCTGAGAGCAAATAGACGTGAGCTGCTAGGCGGGTAAAGTTTTACTGATATGTATTTTCTTTCGCTTTACTTCGCCAGGGCAAAGTTGAAGTAGAAGCCGGCAAGGAGAATATGAAGTTTGAAACCGGGCCTTTCTCTTACTATGGAGTGATGGCTTTGAGTCCCTCTGTCACAAGTAAGTTTCCCACTTCAATGGGCTGCATTGGGGGGGGGGGG
>JANHFO010003066.1:21654-31780 GCA_032468095.1 Pareas carinatus | reverse complement strand
CGATCGGATTGGGAGCGGCTTGTCCTCCAAATGCTCTCTAGGTCTCTTCTCCGGCGCTTCATCACCCTCAGCTCCTCGGTGTACCAAGGAGCCTGGGTGAGTCGATGCCGGGTCAGAGGCCGCAAAGGCGCAACCCGGTCGAGGGCTCCCTCGGCCTCCCGAAACCAGGAGGCCGCGAGGTCCTCGACCGAGTTGTGGGCAAGGTTCTCCGGAAAGTCTGTTCTAACTATCCCAATAAAAAAGTTCTGTTATTAATAGCATAATCTTTAAAATTTCTTATATCATCATATCCATGTTTCTTTTATTTTTTTTGCTTTTTCACAAGAACATCATGCATGGTAAATGTGCCTTCACATTTTTCACATTTCCAACATTGACTAGAAGTACCTTTACAAATTTTACATAATTTCTTTGGTATCATATACCAATGGTATGTCATTTTGTGAAAGTTGTCTCTTAAATTATAATGCAATGTGAATTTTACGCCCCTTATCTACATTCTCTCCCATTTATCAATCTGTATATATTATAACCAAAATTCTTAAACAATTTTATCACACAGTCTTTAACTTGTTCCCCTTCTGTTTCAAATTCATTAAAATTTTATACATTTTTTGCTATCACATGTTCATGGTTTGTAGATGTGATTCATTTTATGCTTTTTAAGCGTATTAACATTTTATGATGACATAAAATTATTTAACACCCCTGACAATACTGCTGTCCCACAAAGCGACCTTGACTATGTGTCTGAATGGTCGAATAATTGGCAACTTCACATCTGAACCAACAAATGCTCTATCTTACAGATTGGCAACAAGGATCAGAACACTAAATACAAACTGGGTGGAAATGACCTTGTAGACAACCCTCACTCTGTCTTGGAGTATTCATTTCAAAAGATCAAACCCCCAGAGCTCACTGTAACAGTATTGTCAAAAAGACAGTAAGAGTTGTTAACCTAATTTTGCGAAGCTTCTTTTTTGGTAACATTGAACTGCACACCAGGGCATATAAAATCTTCACCAGACCAATTCTCGAATACAGCTCATCTGCCTGGAATCTACATTGTATAACAGACATTGATATAATTGAATGAGTCCAGAGGTATTTTATGAGAAGAGTACTCCACTCCTTAGCTCACAGTATAATAACTTATGCCACCTTGAAATTCTGGGCCTAGACAACTTAGAGCTATGGCCCCTACTGTCTGACCTAAACTTAGCACACAAAATTATCTGCTACAATGTTCTACCTGTCAATGACTATTTCAGTTTCAACCACAATAATACATGGGCTAACAATAAATACAAATTCAAAGTAAACCGCTCCAAATTCGATTGCAAGAAATACGACTTAGCAACAGAGTGGTCAATGCCTGGAACTCACTACCTGACACTGTTATTAAATTCTTAAAACCCCCAAACTTTAACTTTAAATTGCTTACCATGGACCTGACTCCATTCCTAAGAGGTCTGCAAGGAGGCGTGAATAAGTGCACCAGCGTGCCTACCGTTCCTATCCTATTGATTCCCTTTATTCGTACTCATTTATTATGCATATATTTATACCCGTTTATAGCTATATGTTTATTTATTTATTTATTTTCAGAACTTTTATACCGTCTTTCTCCCCGAAGGGACCGAGGGCGGTGCACAGCCAGAATAAAAACACATACACAGACAACACAAATAAAATTCTTAAAAAATATACACATAGTGGCTGAATTTAAAATCGAAAATTAAAAACCAATGGTATGTTATATGGTATGTTTATACTTACGCTTGTTTTTCTCATAGATGCTTGACTAAATACATAAATAAATAATAAAATGTCGAATTCTGTCTTATGTTGTTCACTCCTGCTATCTTTTATCTATATTAAATCTTTCCCTTATTTATGCATGTGAAGACCATTGAGAACTAAATCTACAGTTAATTGTTTTCTTGACTTCATTTTATATTGTCCATTTCCTGTGTTACTAGGTTCTGATATATTTGCCTGCTTGCCTGTTATTTCTTTTCTATAAAATGCTTCATGTAGTGAGACTGGTAAAGATATTTTCAGTTACAACCTGGTTTATTTTATTTCATATTCCTAATATGGCATTTCTCACTTAATTATTTTTGAAATCTACATTAACTTCATCACACCATAAAAGCCCTTGCCAACCAAGCTTCAGATTTTGACCTTCAAATTCTAACATTAGCCTCAGGTTTGGACTAGAGCTATGAGACCCCTTTCAGCACAATTCTAGAAAAGGATGCATAAGGTCCATCAGGTGCCTGGGGTGGGACCATTTTATGTGTTCCACCTCTCTGCGGCTCGGTGTGGCGGTGAGGAAGTCCAACCTGAGGAGATGATGATCAGACCATGACTGAGGTTCCACCACTATATCCCTTAACCTATGATCATCCAACCACTGTCCAGAGGCAAAATCAGGTTCAGCATGTGTCCTCCTGTGTGCGTGGGGGCCTGCACTAGTTGGGTCAGGTCCATGGCCGTCATGGAGGCCATGAACCTCTGAGCTGTCCCTGATGCCCCGCCTGCAGATGGCAGGTTGAAGTCTCCTGCGACCAAAAAGTTGGGGAGTCTCCACTGCTACCTCGGCAATGACATCGAGCAGCTCAGACATGGCCGCTGTCACATAGCAGGGAGCCAGGTATGCGACCAGCACACCCATCTGCCTACCAGGTCCCCACTTCACTAGGAGAGACTCACAGGCGGCCACCTGAGGAACAGTGGTATCCCTTGGTTCCAACTCCTCCCTTATCAAAACCGCCACACCTCTGCCCCTTCCCTGGGCCCGCGGCTGATGGAATGCCCGGAAATCAGGTGAGCACAACTTTACGAGGGGAACACCTCCCTCTTGGCCCAACCTCCCTCTTGGCCCAACCAGGTTTCCGTAATCCCCACCATGTCCGCTCCCCCCTCTTGAACCTTCCTGACCCCCCTCCTATCGACCTGCCGTGCTCTTATGTCAGAAGGTCTTTGGGGGTCGACACGGGCCACCGCCTGAACAAAGCGGGGGTGCGAGCCCCTCACAAGATTTGGCCCCCAGCCCCCAGCATATCTACCCCTACCACAAATCACCTCAATATTCAATTCCAGATCCTCCTGCCCCCCTTCCTATCGACCTGCCGTGCTCTTATGTCGTGCCCCTGCCTCTCTGAAAGTCCCTTGTTGCCTTCCGCTCCTTTCAAAATTCCCCCATCTGAGCCCCTTAAGATCCTATTTAAAAAACCCCTTAAAAAGCCCCTCAATTTAATTTTATTGGCCTTAGCCGAGTGCCATCTCTCCGGGTCCCATGGCCCGTCATCGAGATGGGCCCTAGGCAATGAACTGGGCCAAACCTGCGAGAGGGAGCACTCCTGCAAGTTCTTAAGGTGAGATGGGGAATATTTTAAAATTGTGAGTCCTTGGTTTGGGGAGGTGAGTCCATGGTCCAAGTGGCCCCAAAAAGTTCGGCCAGTAATAGAGCAGGGGGAAAGTCCTGGTCTTCCTGGAGAGATCAAGTATCCTCTCCACTGCGGGCGTAAAGCTGGATAACTTTCTCTTGGCGTCACCATTCTGCCATCTTAGGCGTGCGCGGTAGGGCTGTAGAGAGTCATTACGTAACAGACGTCCTGAACCTTGCTACTCACCAGACTCTTTTCTCCATTCTGCTTTTGAAATTGTTTTATTTTAAGCAAAGTCAAAAAGGAAGCTGGCATATTTATGTTCAAGGATTCCCTTGGAGTCGACATGGAAGCTAAAAAATTGAGTAGTTAGACAACAAATAAATCAGAAATAGGTACTAAAAATCACGAATGACAGGAAACAACTTCAACACTTTGTTTTCCTGTAAATGGGTATTTCCTGGGTGTTCATTTCCACTGGGGTAGGCATTTGTGAATGTTTTTTCTCCGATGACAACTATTTTCTTCAAAATGGTCTCAAAATGTCCGATGACCCCGCTTGTCCAAAGTGTTTGGGTACACCTACATTAATCCATTATCAAACTAGCCGCATTCTTATTTAGCATAATGCATGAAGCCATTTGATTTCTGCCTGTGTGACGTAACTACTTTTAAGTACCTCTTTATCGCACGTATATTATCTTGCAAATTTTTAAAGGACTCTTTTTGGTATTTTTAAGAGTAACGCCTCAGAGGGGATTTTTGCAGATGCAATTTGTTAAGTTCAGATGGAGAAAAGTGTGCGTTTTCTGTGGGCTTTGGTGTTTTTTTAGTTATTTTTCCCATAAAGTTTCAAGATGCTGTTCTGCATGTGATGCCCCCCCAAAACTATAGTATATAGTATTTCCCTCTTCACCATCAGTTGCATGAGGTCAAGAAATTACATAACCTTGTTGGAAAAAAGAGACTCGTGTTGAAAGACTGCCTGAAGGCTGAGTGTTTTCAAAAGGGGCCTGGAATATGTAAATCATATCCAATCTGTGCTTTATCTGGGTAAAAATGGTTATGTTCAGTATCTAAGCAACCGCTAGATGGCAGCAGTAACCTTTCTATTGTTTTCATGTGCAGCTTCGTATTCATGCAGTTGTTCTCTCTTTTATCTCAAGTCCTAGGTCAAATGATTTTGCTTTCCGAAAAAAGAAACTAATTTAAAATAGTATGGATAAAAAAATAATAAAAGCGCTTCCCCTATTCACCCAGCTATCTTTGATAAAACCCTTTCATAAGTGCAACATCATTTTTTTAAAAAATGTCAAAAGAAAACAGCAAAATGCAAAGCTTTTGCTAAAACGATTGATTAAACAGCCAAAATTCCATCTTGATAAGAATTCCTTCTCAAGCAGTGATAGAAAATCAAGCCATCCCAGCAGGAAGAAAGATGCAGGAATACTAATGTGAGGGGCGTGGTGGTGATGGAGATGTTCTTCAGAATCTCACTAATCTCACTGTGGAGAATAACTTCAAGAGCCCACTCAAGGGATGCTATACTGCCCAAGCCTAAAACATCTGGGATGCCCTGCCTAGGCTGTTAAGGAACAGTCTGGGATTGGCCATCATGGCATGCAACTTCTTTCCCCAAATCACTCCAGATGTAGTAAGACATCAGCTTACCAAATTCTCAGCCAACAGGACTATTGACTAGAATTCAAGACAATAGATTAGCTAGAAGGTCACTATGTTGGGGAAGGTTGGCATAAAAACACAAAGAGCAACAGCTGGAATGGTTTTAGCAAGAGCAGCAAAAAAACAATCTCCCAAAAGTGGAGTTGGCTTTTTTCATCATTATCCTTCCCATCACGAGATTTCATACACAGTTCTTCAACAGGTCGATTAAAAAGATATCCTTATAAGTTATATTCATTTGTATTCATTCAGCATACTGTAGTTCTATCATTAGGAGAAAAGCTGGGGCAGAAATCTTTTAACCCCTTTTACAAGTTCAATAAGTTTCATAAAATTCGATAACCTTTAGTAAACAGAATGACCATCTCATCGTTTGGATTTATACAATGCACTAAGTCAAAATCAAGTCACAATTATGTCTCGGTGCAGTGTGGAAACTGAGGCATTAGTTTCACATCTGTGTTTTGAAACGGAGGAACTTTGTGGCTGCACAGAACTTCAAGATACTTGAGCACTGCGGTGTCTTCTGGAGACACCTAACCATCACTGCACCAATAGAAACAGCTACAAACTTCACTTCAGCAATAGCGGGGTGATACTGTGAAGAAGCCGTAAGTTAGTAGGGCGTAAAAGACCTTTGCATGTACTGTTGACCTCTGTGCCATGGACAGTATCAAAAGTGCTTATTTTTACTGAAAGATATCAAAGCACCTTCAGCTTTGTGCAAGGCCATGGCAAGTAAACATTGTTTATACTGTTGATTGGTGAGCTTCAAATTCATTTTAAAGTTGGATTTTGAAGTCTATGGTGATGTAAGAGAGAGGGGATGTTTCCAGGTAAAGTTAAACATTGTACTTTTCCTCATTCGCAACAGCATTTTACAGAAGAGACCACACTTGGACTATTGTATCCAGTTTGGGTTGCCATGATATAAAAATGATGTTGAGACTCTAGAACAGTGATGGCGAACCAATGTTACATGTGCCGCAGTGAATACGCAGAGCTCTCTCTGCTGGCACGTGAGCCAAGTTGCCCTAGCATCGCCCCAGAGCTGAGCATGCTTAGAAAGGAGTAGTGGCGCCAGGTGATGACATCATGGGGCCATGCACATGCTCAGAGAGTAGTGATGCCAGGTGATGACATGCCGTGATTCATTAGCACTCATACAGGCACTCGATGTCTAAAAGAGTCTAAAAAGAGTGCAGAGAAGAGCAACAAAGATAATTAAGGGAGTGGAGGGAAAATAAACATGTAAAGGATGGTTGCAGGAATTGGGTATGTAACGAAGAGAAGGTCTAGGGGTGACATGATAGCAGTCTTTCAATATCTAATGGGCTGCCTCAGAGAACAGAGGGCAACCTATTCTCCAAAGCACCTGAAGGCAGAACAAGAAGCAATGGACAGAAACTGATCAAGGAGAGAAGCAACCTAGGACTAAGCAGAAAATTCCTGACAGTGAGAACAATTAACCATGGAACGGCTTGCCACCAGAAGTTGTGGTACTCCATTACTGTTTTTTTTAAAAAAGAAGAGATTGGACAAGCATTTGTCTGAAATGGTATAGGGTCTCCTGCTAGAAAACCTCTAGGATCCCTTCCAAGTTCCAACTTCGTTATTCTGGGTTAACTGTTTTATTTGCAGCCCTCCCATGTTTTCTCACCTTCTCAAGGAAAAACCATTGAGGAAGAAAATAGCTCCACATCCCTTTTGAGAAGTCATACTAGACATCTTCTGTCCGGAAGCATATCTTCTCCGTCATCTTCATGATGCGGCAAAAACGTATCAGCCAAGAGTACCAAAAGTGTCAGAACAACCGGGCTGATGGGAACATCTTAAGAGGATAGGAAGTTTCAAACAATCGAGGATAGGGGTACAGGATCACTATTATATGTTCCTTCTGTTTTTTTTGTCACTGTGGAATGTTAAGCATATGTTTGCTTATAATCTATTTGTATAAAATGGAAATAGATTCTTACTACTCATTTCTGAAGACTGGGCGATGTGGCATCGTTTCGTCTGGCAACAGCCAAGTTCTTATCCTCACTGATTTCCTCAAGAAGGAAAAAAACACTTCTCCCTGGTCTCCTCCTCAGTCTTCTTTTTCCACACATAGAGGTGAGAATGAAACAGAAGAGAATTTCAGCTGAAACAGGTCCAGAACAAAAATATACGCACAAAACCTCTTTAAAGGCTGTGACACGAAGTGTGAAAAGGCGCGATTGTGTTGGCAGAGTAGATTGAGCTGTTTTTTTCAAAAGCCTCATGAGGCTTTTTAATCTCTTCTCTGGATGGCCACCAGAAAATGAGGCAGACGGGGAAGGGGACAGGGGAAAAGAGATTCCTGGCTGTATCAGAGTCAAGGTGCTGTTGACATGGAACAGCAGGCCTTTTCCTGCAAAACTATTGGATGTTCCACAGCAAGAACCCCGTTTTCATGGGAAAATGTTCGCTTCTCGGCCTGGCCTCCCTTTGACTACAGCTTCCATCAGCCAAGTGGCCTGGGATAATGGAAGCTGTAGATCCAGCTGGGAAAAGACTGCTGCGAGGAGTTTTATATCCAAATATATTTTATTCTTTATACTGTTTCCACCTTCTCCTTAAAATATTTAACAGGATCCACAATGGTCTGAAAACCAGTGTCTCCACTAGATAATTAACAGTCAAGCTGAAACTAGGTTCATCAACTAAAATTAGGAAACTTCCTCAAATAAATTCCCAAGACCCAATCCACATATCAAAAGATAAGGCCTGCAGATGTGAAAAGGAAAGTGAGACTAAGTATGACCAAAGATCAAACAATCCTAAACAAGGGAAAGTTTGAAAATCAATATACACAATAACCAGTGATAAAGAAATAGAGGATGAGATCGAAAGAAAGTAAGGAAGCTGGATAGGAAGAGGTAGAGGGATGAGAGGAAGGAGAAATGGAAGGAAGAGAGAAAGAGAAAGAGATAAAGTAGGAAGAAAAGAGAATATGGACAACAAAATGCATATATGTTTATAATGTAAATGTTTTTAAAGTTGTAATTAATAAAGAGACTTAAAAAAAAGATAAGGTCTGCAAACGCAGAGTTACTTAAATTAGGTCTTCCAGATGAAATGCATGTTCACAAAAATAAACATATCTACACACACACACACACACACATGTCCCTCAAGTGTCACCCTAGAATCAGGACATAGACACCCAGGACAAGCCCCCCCATAAAAGTTTACCACTGTACCCCATTTTTCTGCAGCCTGCCCCTAAATGCAAATTGCTTTGCTTTTAGTAATCAATATTTCTTTGTTCCTCACAGCTGTCTGGATCTCATTTTTATTTATCCTTGTGCAGTTCTGCTCAAGTTGGAACCCCAAATCACTCTTCTGACACTCCCTACAATTACAAACCCTACAGTTAAAGTGCTCAAATCACGCTGTGGAGGGCAAACGGGTCTGAGACAAGGGCTAGTTTTCCTGGGCAGTGGTGGAGAAACACCAACCTCAAATGTTACCGGGATTATGTCACTTCTGACAGCCACAGCTTTTCCACCTGGGAAGGAGGAGACAAGAAGGAAAGAAAAGCTTTCTAAGGAAGAAAAATAAAAGATTTGTTGCCTTAAGCGGAATAGGTGTCATTTGCAAATCAAACAAAATGAAATGTATTGCTATTATAAAAGATCAGTAATATGGGAGCCCAGGAATTCATTTAGTTCCCTCCCTGACGATGCTCTGCAGGTCATTAAAAACCTGTCTGTTCTCCCAGGCTTTAGGAGATGACATTTGTGGAGCGTGATTGACTGCTATTTATTCTGTCTGGTCGCTTCTTTCTTCTCTTCCTATTTTAAGTATAAGACACCCTGACTCATTCTGGAGTCAAGAGGCTTCTAAATCTACCAAATAAACAACATTTACTATACAAATGTCCATGTTTATCTATGGATTTATTTATTATATTTGTATTCCTCCACCCCCCAGGACCTTCTGACCCGTGGCAGATAACGATAAACACAAGGTACAACAATTAGAACATTCCCTGTAAAATATAAATTGATCAAACAAGGAATTAATATCGCAACCATGTCTCTCTCAAAAAGCGCAATACGCAACACGGAAGTTCTGAGATTTTAGCAGCTGCCACACAGGCTTTCAATAAGCCGCTTTCTCTGGTATGCAGATGTAAGCATTGGGAAAGGCCACCGTTTGCATTCCTTTCTGTCCTGCAGCTGCTAAGGCTCAGAGCCTCTGTTGGGAAGGAAGTGGCAACATACAGTTATTACACAACCTGAAGTTTTTGTTCCCTCTCTTCCACCCACAAATCCCGCAGATACCGTAATGTTGATCTGACAAAATCCTAGCGGAATCGCCTTGTCACTGCTTCTCTCTGCAGAGCACAAGGGAAGCAGGCATCGGACCTGTTTGACTTATTCTTGGATGGTGTCCAGTGGCAACAGCCCCATTCAAAAAGGACTGGGAACAAAACCGCAACCCTAGGAATGGGCGGACGGAACAAGAGCTTTTGACCAGGACATTAAAAAATCCATCAGTGTCAGGAGATAAGGCAATAAGGAGAGAAACAAGAATAACTGGATATCTAACTGAGAGATCAGAACAGTCCTTTTAATAATTCGATGACCCTGACTCGCTTAGAACTAAAGAACATATCAGGAACATTATGGAAGGGCTTTGCCAAGGCAAGGGGTGGAGGGTGGGAAAGGGAGCAGAATGCAAAGATTACAGCTGAGAAAAACAGCCAAAAGGAAACCCGTGCATTCAGAGGAGTGACAGATCCTACCAGAAATTGATTCTTTTTCTTGGTCAAGATCTTTGAATTTTAATATCTGGCCGGGCAGGCTGAAATTTAATATGTACAGTATTCTTTCTGGGTTTACAATTAGACGGATGGTCAGTAACTTGCCACATTTCTGTCTGTCACAAGGGGGTAGAATTGTCGAAAGCAAAGTAGACAGCTTCAGTTATTGATGTTGCCAGGCATATCTGACTGCCAGGTGTGGGGAAATTATTATCAAAATATTTATGCTATTTACTTAAAACTACATACCCTG
>JANHFO010003066.1:0-10228 GCA_032468095.1 Pareas carinatus | reverse complement strand
TGTCAAGTACATATAAGCTGCAATCGACAAACCACGATCTTAATCATGAATACAATCACAATCATAAGTACATTCATTAAGTCATCATGTTATAAAGTGCAATCATTATGTCACAAAACACCCTGTCCTGTAAGTCCGTTATTTAGCAGGTTGATGACATGAGAGAAGAAACTATTCTAGAGTTATGCTAACTTTGGAGTCTGAGTTAGTCCCATGGTGTAACACACAATTGCAGATATAGGTGTGGAGTCACAATTCTAATCTGGAGTTCTTTTTCTCTAGATGTTCTCCTGCCTAGATAAACTATACTGAAATTAGTCCTGATCAGTAACATGAAAAATGCTACTGTGGTATTTTGACATGTTATAAACAAACAGAAGAGAGGACTGGTTTGCTGCTATCCTTATTATACTAAATCTCCAAGCCTTCAGCATTTCTCATCTCACCACAGTATTATGGATATATTATTATGATTCATGCCATCAAAGATTTTTCAGAGGGCTGAGTTTGGAACTTTAGATCATTGGCATTGCTATATGTAGAAAGAACCTCTGAATACATATGGGTTGAATAAAGAATAGAATAGAATAGAATAGAATAGAATCCCACCCCCACCTTCCAACCCCACTTTCATCACCTTGGTAGAATAAAACTCAGTTGAGTCTTTATTGACAATTACTCCAATAATATAATAAAATTGGAAGAAAGTCCCAGACAGACAACTGATTAACTGGTCTAAGCCTCTCCTTTTTACCAAGAATGCAGCTGGGGAGGGAGGAAGTCTACCTCATGTGGACTCTGACCTCATGTCTTTTCCTCAACCCCTAGGATTTTCCATTACACCATCCATTGACTTCAGAGGGTGAAAGCCCAGGTCAGTTCCCTGCTATGAGGGATACATTCCTGCCATATTTCAACTAATTGAAATCAGGAGCCACCAGCCACCAAAGGGCATGGGAATGGGAGTGGAGAAGGAGAGCCTCGACTCCTAGAAGGCCAGTTGTGTCTAGGATTGCATACCATCTATCTGACAAGGGGTTTGTATAAACTCTTTCAAACAGCTAACAAACAATAGAGTCATCACACTTTCTCAAGGCCTAATAGGCAGCCAACCAGGAAGTACTACAGTTCTGGACCCAGTTGTAAATAATGTTCAGTCCGCTGCCATCAGCTTTGTTTCTTCAGTTTGCCACACCTTCTGGCAATCTCTGTCTTCTCTTTATATCATACTGCACAGTTTGAACAGGGAGGCAAAATCCTGTTCAAAGACATGGTGAAAATAGTCTTGAACTGCTCTAATAAGATGAGACCTGGACAAGGAATATTGCCTTACCAAGCTAAAACATGACACTTGCATCATACAATAGTAAGATGCAATTATTTCAACTGAAAGATGTTTTATTAATGTTTGACAATCCAGATAATGTTTAGCAAGGTTTATGTCTTAACTTTCCTTCCTCCATCTTATCTCCATCCCTCACATATTCTTCTCTTCCAGCCTCCTATTTCATCACCCACCTCACTTTAGATCCTGATACTAAGCAACACAATAAAATCCTTTTTCTTAACAGGATAGGCTTCTTTTTTCTCTTTTGCACTTAAGTTCACATAGGCTTTGGCATCAACATCTTTGTCACAGTTTTTATTTTGTATATATCTATTACCACATGATTACATGTATGCACAAACACAAAGAGGTGCATCACCCAAGACTGATACACAGGAAAAAGCAGTGATGTCAGAATTAACACAGAAACCAAATGCTCTATGTAGCAAATCCCATTTAAACATTAACAGGAACAGTTAATTAAATGCAACATTTGAAATCTGCAAGTTATTATACCTGACATTACACTTCACTAATCCAAATGCTGGTAAGATGGTGAAATTGGAGGGGAAGAATGTGTTGAATTAGTACAGTTTTGTGCTTGTCAATATGCTTAAAGCTATTAAAATGCAATCTTCTCATCCATCCCGGTCCTACATATCTGAATATATGAAGTTAAGAAAGTTAATAACGTGTAATCGAAGACCTGCCAATCAGTGGGAACAGGTCACCATGTGGAATGGTTTCTTCCTCATCAGTGGATATTTTCAAACAGAGGCTGGATAGTCATGTACTGAAGATGATGCAGTGAATCCTGCACTGTGCAGGAGGCTGGATTTGATTATCTCTTGGGTATCTTCCAACTCTATGATTCTATGACACTAGTAAAACAACAGTGGAGAAGTGTAAAACTCAAAACACCAAAATACAAATAGTGAAAATTAGTAAACTAATAGTAGAGTGAGCTCATCTTCAGCTTAGTCCACATGAAGCTCAGCCTAATTTATTAGTTATCTCAAGACTGATGAGAAAGTCCCACAGAAATTGGAGGGAGTGTTGCTACTCTATTTCATTTTTTTAGAACATAGAATAAAACAGCTGGAAGGGACCTTGGAGATCTTCTAACAGTCCAACTGGCTGCTGAAGCAGGAGACTCTATATCATTTCAGACAAATGATTATCCAGTCTCTTTAAAAGCCCCCAGTGATGGAGAACACACAACTTCTGAAGGCAGGCTGTTCCATTGATTGATTGCACTCATCATTTTGTGGTTTTTTTTTAAAAAAAGGAAACTTAAATGTGCAATGATGTCACTTTATTTCAATGTAATTGTATGATTACGATAGGACATAATTTCTCATGTATTCTTTTTCTGTATCTGTGGTGTTCTCTAAATTATTTTGTTCTACATATTAGCAATCATGATTCTGGGTGGTTTTTCAGCCAGATCCTCTTTTAATTCTGAATAAAAAAAATATCAAAACCATTTTTGTGTCCCTTTCATTTAAAACATTTATATTCTTTTTTCATTTTGAATATTGAATCCTTCTTTTCAGGATAGAATATTGTTCAGGTGGTCTCCCATTTATGCATTGCTAACAGCCCAATAATCAAGTAGAGCATGTTTTTGGAAAATGGACCAATAAATAACTAGATTCATATGTGTATGTTTAATTTCATTTTTATAGAGAATATATTTCATGACCTGGGATGGTAGTTGACTTAATATTTATATCCCACCTTTATTATTTTTACAAATAACTCAAGGCAGTGAACATATTGAGAGAGAGGGGGGAGGAGAAAGGGAGAGAGAGAAATGTTTTCCCCCACTTTGCTATATGGAAGTAAAAGTTGGGGTTGTCAGGAGAAATCAAAAGTAAGTTCAATCAGTGGGAATTGGGTATTAAAAAAATGAGTGTGGTAAACAAAAAGATAGAGCAAGATATAATAGGCCCTGTGTGGATGTGCTTTGGAGAATTAATGAGAATAGAACTTTAGAATAAAACTATGAAGAATGAGACAAGAGAAAGAAAACAGATGGAGTTTATGAGATTTCCCCCCCAAAAAAGAAATAAGAGGTGAGGAGTTTGAAAAACAGAAGTCAGTACATAAGGTGATATATGAACATAACAGAAGCAACGAGGGTGGTTCTAATGGTAGAAAGCATATCATGGCTTAATCTGTAAGGGAAAGAGGTATATGTATTGTAGTGTATGTATATATGTAAAGAAAACATGTTTAATGTTTTAAAGAGGCAGATTTATCACTGAAGTACAACACTAAATTGATTTAGGGTTGGAAACTGTCTCCTATCCTAGACAGCTCCATATGGTAGTAAGGCAACTTAAACCTCAGCTCAGGTTCTAAATAAAAAGCCACCCACCAAATCTACAGCTTATAAACAAAATTAGGAATGGAGGAGGCAGTAGTTGATCAAAGATGGATGGATTTTCTGAAGATTCTAGGAACTCTAGCCAACTGTCCTTCTGGCTGATTACTCTACTGCTTTTAGGTATGTTTACTCTCTGACAATAACGCAAACAGTAAGTGAAATTCCAAATGAGTTTTTTTTAATTATAATCTAACATTGTACGACAATTGAAGAGTATCTTAATTTAGTCTTTTTTAAATTAGAGGAAAATGGGGAGTATTTCCTTCCTGAACAGGGTAGAACAGCCGTCACTCGTTCAAAACTTTCCAGATCTGCCAGAACAAAACCTTTGTGAACAGCCTCTACACCAGCTGTGACTTTCTGCAAATTTAAAATAAATGAGTGTTTACAATGGAGAGGCAAAGAAGCGTTCATTTCATCATCAACTTTTGTGAGTAAGGGCATCTAGAGCATTACAAATGAAAGACCTTGTGTGTGTGTGAAGTATCAATGCTTTCTGAATGGGATACCAAATGCTAGCTGTTAGGCTCTGAAGCTTAGGAAAGCAATGCCTTTTAAAAGGAATTTGTCACAAATTAAATGCTTTATAAAGTTTGCATGAAGTGAGGCAGGCTTACACTGCAATTTACTGCACCACATGAAAATAGTGTTCAGAGAACTCAGTGTTAGCTCCTTGAAAACATGACCGAATCTTGAAAACTCAAGTTTTATTCAGTAGTTCTCCTCCTCCTGTCCTCCTCCTCGTCGTCGTCCCCCTCCTCCTCTGAAAAATACAGTTACATTGCATGTGGCCATTGAGTTCTGCTTTGAAATGGTAGGTTACATGCATTCTTCTAAACGAAATAAAAGTTAATGGATAACACATACAATCAGGGTAGAAAACTAACCAAATTTGGACAAAGAGAGTGGGAGAAGAAATAAAATAATTTATGGTTAGTATAAAATCAGAGAAAGGAAAGGAAAATGAGACCATCCATAGGAGAAAAAGTTGTCTTCCACGTTCAGTCTTTCGCAGGCCCTTCCCCATGCGTTGGACTTCAAGTCTACTAAGTCAACATATTTAGGGTCAAGGATCATAGTAATTCTATCAGAGGCATGGATAGTTTAGACTTTATGGCTCAGCATCATCTGCCTTGATTGAAGAGAGGCTGTTCAGGTCTTTGGATGGAAAGTGGCTTTTCCCATTGCAACAACTTGATCTTTTTAAACGGCTGCTACCAGAAACATGTACAGTATCAATAATATTTGTTTATTATTTTTGGTCAATGACAAAGCCAAGGAGGTGGCTTCATTCTGGCAGTTTAAAGGAGGAGGAGGAGATGCCTGGTGCTGGATCTGAGCCTTTTTACATCAGCTCTACCACAGGGTCACAATTCCCTTGGTAAACAGGCACGGTTTTTGTCAACCAGCTGACAAACAAGGCAAGAAATACTTGCAAAACAATATTTCTCCCAGGTTTTGCTATAGAAGTGGCAGGAGGACTTACAATAGCTGGACCAGTTTGTCTGGATGGAAACTTACACAAATAGCTAGATCAGTCAATTATTAATACAAATTCCTGCCTGGAGCTAGAATAAGCTAGAAATGGAATTAAAGGAAGGCAGATTAAGACAAGGGGGGGAAGAGAGGGCCAACAGCTTAGCACTGCTATCCCTAATTCTTTTATTCTTCTTCCTTTTCGTATGGAAGTTGTTCTTTTGAGATGGGGAAAGTCTCAGAACAGGTCTTGTCTCTTGTATCTTCAGGCTGCAGCAATCAGGCCATCCCCACCCCTGATATTAACTGGTAGCCTCTGCTGTGTGGTATATTTTCATTTGACAAGGAACAAAACAGACAGGCTAGGCTATAAACCAGAACAGTACAATATTTTAATCGCTGTCCTGTAAACATTCATTCTCCATGCAACATATTTGAATCTATAGATCAACCTTTCCCAACCTCTTGCTGCCAAATGTGTTGGGATCATAGTTCACTGTTGGGCATGGTAGGTAGAAGGCCTCAGGTTGGGAAAAATGCCCCATGTCAATATGGGTTCAAGTTCCTGTTAAGGATCAGTGAGTGCTCATGCCTGGGCTTTCTAGGAGCCGAAAAGGATTCAGACCAGTCTCTCTCTCTCTCTCGCACCTCTCCCCCTCCTTTGTACCATGTCCCATTGGTCATTCCATGGGTTAAGATGAGATCAGTTATACAGGATTAAAACTGCAATTTGATCAGAAAAGTCCTTCCTTCCTGTTGGGTGGAAATACGGTTGCAGTGGTCAATCTGAATTCAAGGCAGGTGTCAGAAAGCTATGGCTGTCCAGAGGTCACTCAGCTCTAGATATCCCCCATCACTGGCTTCCTGAAAGTGTAGTTCAGAAACTATCTTAAGGGCTAAAATGTCTGATATCTCTGTGGACTACAGGTAGTTCTTGCTTAGCAACCATAATTGGAACCAACAACTTTCCCATTAAGTGAAGCAGTCACTAAGTGAAATCGGAACTGTGCTTATGATCTTACTATAGCATTCCTTTGCTTCACAGACCTGCGAAAGTCATACATGTGAGGAATGATCACTAAGTTACTTTTTCTTCACTGTCATAACTGCGAATGGTCACTGTACAAGGCACTTGCTAAATGAGGACTATCTGTATGCTATTTTCTCAGCTCTCCTTTTCAATTTTGTAAAAAAAAATTCAAATCCTTTAAGGACAAGCTGTCCCAACATCCAGTTAAAAAAGAATTTTGTTCCATCTGTTGATTTCATTTTACTGAAAACTGTATAACCATGAGAACACCCCCTCCCACCACCTTGTTAACCAGTGTTAAATGACCATCTTGATATTTTTTCTTTACAATTTATAATCTCATAATTTTAGAAACTTTAATCTTAAATTAATTTTAATATTCTACTGTTAATGTTATATGCATATGTTGATTATGCTGTACCTCGTCCAGAGTCTCTCCTTGAGGGAGATGGGTAGGCTAGAAATATGAAATATATAGAGATAAATAAATCATCATAGCTTCTTGCATTGGTCCTGTCCATCCACTCCATTTCTGAGCATACATTTCATATATTACATCTAATTTATTATTTTCATCTCCTAAGTAGCAATCATGTTGACTTATTGGCACCCGAACAAAAATATCTGAGTTGCAAAGGCAGAAATTAGAATTCGCTTTAGAGAAAAAATAAAACATAACAGTTCGCAATTTTAAAAGTTCTTAAAAGGCTTTTTGAAATAAATAAGTAGTAAGATAGGGATAGGTGACTCCGAAAGCAAAGTGACAATGTGTGTCCAGACCAGCATTTCTAATAACTACAAGATAGGCAGAAATTCAATCAGTGAAGCACAGGCATTGCTAGTTACATGCAGTATTAGTCCCGCAAGATTAGGGGTGTTAATATTATAGCAGGTTTGAACATGGCAATTTGCATATTAGTAAAACTTCCTATATTCTGGTCACTCCATGCTTCCTGTTTCTCACACAGCTGTCAAAGACTGAAAAGTTTCGGTCAAAAGAAAGGTGGCAGCTTTTCAGAGCTGTATGTAATCCTGTGCTCAGTGGATTCCTGTAATGTGCTACAGTGGCTGCAAGGATCACTCACAGGATCATCCTACATGCCATATTTTTGTGTACGAGACTGGAAACAACTCGGCGCTCTATAGTTTGTTTTGATTTCAAGCTCCAGCCAGTGTGTGCTATGACAACAGGGAGGATGGGAACTAAAGTCCCTTGCATAATAAAACTTGTCCAAGTAGGCACCTAACGCAGCAAAACATAAACGCACCAAAGATGCCTAAATGAGGCAGTTTCCTTATGAAAGAAATCTTGTTTCATTCATTGAATCGGAGGTGAGATGATAGCTGTTTTCCATTAGTAGTCTTCCTGAATTTGGCACTGCTTCTGCAGTTTATTTTTTCTTACTGAAAAAAAAACCCATTAAGGAAGAAAACTCTACAGGGCCTGCTTGTTTATAGAAATGAAGTGATCGATTTAGAAGCACCCTGAATTATTTGTTTAAGTGCTGTGATGCAGTGCTGCTCCTTCATACTTCAGTCCCCACCCACAAAGAAATGTCTACATCCCAACCTTCATATATTTCATGCAGTATATTCCTTAAGAACCCAGTGAGGTAGGTTAGGCTAGGAAATAACCAGTAAGTCAGCATTACTTAGTGGCTGTGTGTTGAGATGAACCTCACATCTTTTGTGCTTCTTGCCACAGTTCAGCCCAAGGCTGTGTAGTTTTCTTGGTCTGGAGATTTGCATTGTTACCATTTGGAGAATAACCGCTGCAATGCATGTAGTGTAACACACACACATTGCCCTCCTCCTTTTCTAGAGATCTTGGGCATCTTTGCTGAGAAGACAGAAACAGAATCAGAAAAAGATTCTCATTTCTTCCCCGTCACCAGACTCCCTGGTTTCCACTGCAGAAAATCGGCCATTTTGCTTTACAAGTCGACTAAGGCACAGATTTTCAGCCTTTTTCAAGCTGCAGACCCCAAAACATGTTGCTACATGGCGGGGCCCCATTCCCACAAATTCAACTCATTACTAATTGACAATTCATGGATATTACTTTTTCCAAATTTTTCTTGACCTGTCTGCAGAATCCCCTGGCAACTTGTCACAGACCCCAAGGGGTCCATGGACCCCAGGTTGAAAACCTCTGCACTAAGGAACCCTGGCTACAATTGCTCATTGTCTGCTGCCATGAACTCTCAGGCAATTAGCTGACACTTGGGGAAAGTAAGTAAGGTCCCTCAGTGTCCACAAGCGGCAGTCGCGACATAACTAAATGTTGCATCCAAACTGTGGATTGCCCCCCCCCTCTAGTCTTTATCACACATTGTATGTGTGCATGTCTTCATGTCAGTGTTGATTCCTCACAACTGCCTGGGGCAGTCGCTGCAGTTTTCTTGGCAAGAAGTGGCTTGTCCTTGCCTCCTTTTCAGGGCTGAGAATGAGTGGCTGGTCCAAGGCAGTCACGCCGAAGACAGAACTACAACTCATGCTCTCCTGATTTCTAACCTGATGCTTTAACCATTTTACCAATGGTAAAATGGTTTCTTATACTACACTGATTTTTCTAATATTCAGCGTGAGGCATAACCTCTGACTCAGTCTTCAACGAATGCCATTTTATTCTTACTGTGCAGAAATTGTACAAAGATATTTTTGGATTCCAGACTTTGTTTTTCTGTTAGGATATCCTCCCAACCTCCAGGTGGTGGTGCTGATGCTGTTTGCACAAATGAATCTCAGTTATGCATTATGCCCATGAAAAGGAAATTTATATATATCTGGTATATTTCAAGCTCTGTGCCAATTATGCCCAATTAAGGCAAGCTATTACTTAACAGTTTAGGTAATAATGTCTTCAACAGAAATTCATATGTGAAGATATTAGCATGCCTATAAGAGATGTAAACTCATACAAGGATCTGAGGCTTAAAATTCCAAGAAAATTGTTTGGGACACTTTCTTTACACTTGGAATGTATATATAAATGATGGCTTGTATTATATTTTGTGGGTATGCGCGTACACAAAACATAACACAAACCATCATTTAAGTAAGATGTACATATGGAAGCATGCTCTTTCTTTTCTTGCAACAGGTGAGATTAATATGCTTTCTTTAGTATGTGTTTAGATCCCGTAAACGTTGAGCTCCACCTAGTATACATTCACATCCTGTTTGTTTTCAACAAAATGTCTCTCAGATGTTTGCATCAAGATTGTTTCTGGAGCACAAAGAATCAGCTTTTTATTTTTAGGACCAGGGTTGGATTCGGTTCATAAGCATACAAACTATAAAATTGTTTGTTTGCTGTTGAGTAGTTTGGATTGCAACCCATAAATTATTACTTTTCCCTGGGCCATTTGTGGTTTATTAAATCAGCAGTGGTTTAGCATGTGTGAACCAGACTTCTGCTTCTGAGTCTGTTTACGGATTCTGAGCTTTAGAACTAGAGCTTTCACACTTGTAGCTGAGAAAAATAGACTATAACTACATAAAAATGTGTGTTGTACACACACACACAGCTTAATATGAGGAGTGTGTTTTGTGACATGATTCTACTTTTTAACATGACATGAATGTACTTATGATTATGATTGTATTCATGATTAAGATTGCAGTTTGTCGATTGCAGCTTATATTGCTTGACAAGATGAATGTACTTTAAGACTGAATTATCTTATGCTTATATATACAAATGACTGTTTATATATGCAATGATTGTGCTTATATATACAATGATTATGCTTATATATATGATTATGAATGTATTTTTGTTTTTTTAATTCTTTTTATTGAGTTTTCATCAAGAAAAAAGAGTATTGTCCATTTATATCATTGTAAAAAAAGAAAAGAAAAAGGTAAAAGCCTATATTACCAAGCACTTATATACAGAATATAATAGCACAATATTAACAAGGGAATACAATGCATGATAATACACAATTATATACAATATCCCATTTTTGATTTTGTTCTTAGTAACTAAGGTTTCAAG
>JANHFO010003065.1:121708-151253 GCA_032468095.1 Pareas carinatus | reverse complement strand
ATCTGCAAGGGGAATTGTTGTCCCCAGGGGGGTGGGCATCATCTGTGGGGGGCAGGGCCATCCACAGGGGGGCGGTGGCTTCTGCAGGGAGTTGAGGTGTCCGTGGGGGGCTGGGGGTAACCATGGGGGGCAGTGGCATCTGTGGAGGGTCGGCAGTGTTTGTGGGGTGGTGGTGGCCTCTGCGGGGTGATGTCATCATCCACGGGGAGTCGTCTGCAGGGGGCAGGGACATCTGGGGGGGCAGCCTGTAGTCATAGCAGCAGCAGAAACTCCCGTGAGGGTACTTTGTAGGAATCAGATATTTTTTCCAACTGCAGAAAAAGCATAAAGTGTGAAGGTGTGTGAGTTGCAGATTGGCAAGTGAAAGTATGAAATGTTCAATATGCTTGGCACAATTGGGGATAATTTTTTAGAAGAGAATATTTGTAGTTCAGGGTTGAACTGTGGTGTCCTTGGTGCTCTGAGCTTGTTTTCTAGCAAACATTTCATGACCCACCTAGGTAACATCATCAGTGCGAGAAGGAAGTGAGTTTTGCCTTGTTTATTTACTGTCCCTTGTTCCCTCAGTTTGGTAAAAATGTTGCTTTCTCCTTGAAGGTTCCTTGATTAGGTTGTTGTTCACTGATTGTCTGAATTGGTAGTTCCTTGATTGGGATATCATTTACTTCTTGATTGTCAGTCTAGTGTTAATCTGGATGTTAATCTCTGCTCATCTGGGTGTTGATTGCTGGAGAGGAAGTGTTTGGGTCTTTTAGCTTTTGGAATGGCTCTTTTGAGTGGTATGTAGATGTTGCTTATTTCTATGTGCCTGTTGATGGCCAATTTGTCTGAGTGCCAGGCTTCCAGGAATTCTCTAGCATTTTTGGATTTGGCTTGGTCTAGGATGCTCAAGTTTCCCAGTTGAAACTGTGGTGAAGTGAATGGTGATCAATATTGGACCCACAATAAGCAATACCCCAATCACAAAACTAACAATTCAGACAAACAGTCGATATTTTTCAGTTGTCCAATGAATCCTTAGAAAATGTAGTTTGCCTGTTCACCAAAAGAGGGCACTCTAGGGTCAGGTACCCCACTGAGCTGTAGTTTTCTGCTTATTTTGTGTTTGATTATTTATTTACTTATTGGATTTTTTTAAAAAATCCTGTCTTTATAAGTAACTCAAGGCAGCAAATACATATAATACTCTCTCCTCCTCCTATTTCTCCAGAACATTCCCCTGTGCAATGGGTTGGGTTGAGAGAGAGAGAGGGAGTCTGGTCTCAGGTTATCCCGTTGGCTTTCATGCCTGTAGACTGCATTAGACTCCTACATCACTGCATATCAGGGAATGTACACGTCTGCTATTCAGAGACGGTTGCATAGCTGTTACATTTATATTTTTGCAGATGTTCATGTTCTGGCTAGGGGGCGCTCAACCCACAAAGCATGAGCAGGAAGTTGGATCAACCAATCAGCATGCAGGACACAACCCCCCACAACAGGTAGGTGAGATTTGGGGTGGTGGTGGCACGTGGGTCCTTCTGCAGCCGTTTGCAACCTATGCTTACCCGTCAACCCATTCGTAGCGTAGGAATGCGTCAATGCCTACACACAGTTGCAGACAAGTTGTCAACTCCCAGATCTTCTCGGAGTTGCCATGGAGGCAGATGGGGGGAGTTAAGAAGCCTTGCACCTGGCTTCTTATCTTCGAGGCCAAGCGCGTGATGTGACGAGGAGGAGGAGACCTGAGTGTGACGTGAGAAAGATCCGCCCAGAGACTCTTAGACGGAACATGGACCTGAAAATGGTTGCACTTCCTATAGAGCCTGTCCCCTAGAAAATAAATAGCCTTTAAGAACCAATGTTCGTTTTGGATTGTTTATTTCATCTGGTTAGCAGACTAATGTAGAAGGGCTTGACACAAGTCTCGATCAAGACAGGTCTAGAACTCTGGGTCTCCTGGTTTCTAGACCTGCACCTTAACTACTATACCAAACTAGCCCTGGTAAATTATGATGATTAAATTCACATTATAGATAGAAGCGGCAGTCACACAGAGAACGGGATCATTTGCCTATTAATGGGTGGAATCTCTGGCATCCTGGAAGGAATGCTTCCTTGAATGGGCCGCCATCTTTGACCAATTTCAAGCTCTGTGTCGCGTTTGTTACCTTTTCGCTTTAGCTTAATTCCTCATCTTTTGCTCTGGAAGTGGCCGAGAGGTTAGGATGTAAGGAACGTTAAATGGCAAGGAGGGTTTGATTTCCTTGGCACGGTTTCCCTACTGTGTTGATTTAAAAATACAAAGTGAAGGCAAAGGCAGAGGAGGCAGGAAGCCATTGCCTGATCCTCGCCCTCTTCCACCACCCTCCCTGGTACCGAGATGGCCAGCGGCTAAAAAATTATGCGGCCAGGTGGCCCTGTGGCGAGATGACGGCTCCCTGGTGGCTGCACCCGTCAGCGGTGGCGAGTTGTCCCATCCCCTGTGAAATTAGTCACAGGGTTGGGAAGTGAATCTGGCTTCCCCATTGACTTTGCTTGTCAGTAGGTCGCAAAAGGGGTCCCTTGACCCCCGCCCTCCCGGGGACACTACAATCGTCATGAATACGAACCACCTAGCCAAGCGTCTGAATTTTGTTCATGTGACCATAGGGGGGCCTGCAATGATTGTTAAGTGTAAGAAATGGTCACAAGTGGTGAAATGGTGTCATAACTTCGAACAGTCGTTAACTGAACTGTGGTAAGTCAAAGACTATCTGTATATTTCCCTCTCCAGCTAGCAATGGGTAGATTCCAGATTCGTGGCTGGCTGAGGAATTCTGGGAGTTGAAGTCCACAGGCCTTAAAGGGACCAAGGTTGGAGAGCTCTGCGTTTAGACTGTCTGACTTGCTGTTCTTCCTCTTATTACTGTTGCCCAAGATTTGCCAATGAAGGTCAGTTGGAAAAAACACACACTTCCCAGTGGGGCGATTGTGGGCACATTGTTTATCTGCAATAGTCCTGTTTTTGCTGCAACATGGCCAATCTTCTTGAAATTGTTCCTCTGATTATTCCCACTCATTCATGTTGTTGTTGTTTTTAATTAGATGAGCCTATTATTTTGTGAGAGGAGGAGGAGGAGGAGTTCATTTTGAAATAGAATCTTGAGTTTCCAAGCATGTCAAATGACTAATTGAAGGCCTTTCTTAAGAAAGATGCACTTCAAACGCTTTCGAAAGCCTAGGGATAACTGCACAGAAGTCCTACAGGCAAAAAAAAATAAAAATTAGCCAGATAGACGGCATCTTATCGAACAAAAAGGAATAGGGAATTACAGGTAGTCCTCGACCTACGACCGCCGTTGAGCTCACAATTTATTAAGTGAGCTTTGCCCTATTTTACGACTTTTCTTGCCACAGTTGTTAAGTGGCTCACTGCAGCTGTTCAATTAATAACACGTTTGTGAAGTGAAGTCTGGCTTCTCCCATGGACTTTGCGTCTCAGAAGGTCGCAAAAGGGGGTCACATGACCCTGGGGCCCTATGACCGTCATATGTATGAGTCAACTGTCAGGGCATCTGAATATAAATCACGTGACCATGGGGATGCTGCACTGGTCATAAGTGTGAAAAAATCATCATAGGTCACTTTTTTCATTGCCGTTCTAACTTTGAACGGTCACTAAGCAAGCTGTTGCAAGTCAAGGACTACCTATACTGGTGGAACTGCACAGAACTCTTCAGAAAGAAACTGATATTGAACGGCCATATTAATATAGGCTTAATGAGGCAGGAATTATGTAGACCTTGAGTTACGACCACAAATAGGAACTAGAACTTCCGTTGTTAAGCAAGGCGGTTGTTAAGTAATTTGTGCCCGCTTTTACCTTTTTTCGTCACGGATATTAACTGGATCACTGCAGTTGATAAGTGAACTATATGGCCGTTAGGCTTCTCCCACACCTAGAAGGTTGCATTCACCTCCGGAGACTGTAAATGTCGTAAATTCATGTCGTTGTCGAGTGCTGAATTTTGATCATGGAACCATGAGAATGATCCTGGGATGACCATATGTGCAAGAACCAGTCATAAGTCACTTTTTTCAGTGTCGTTGTAACTTTGCTTGCTGAAAGAATGGTTGTAAGTCAACGACTATCTGTATTAGACAAATAACAGAATGACAGAGTTGGAAGGGAGCCTGGAGGTCTTCTAGTCCAACCCCCTGCTCAGGCAGGAAACTACATACCAGTGATGGCGAACCTATGGCACGGGTGCCACGGCGGGCATGCAGAGCTCTCTCTGTAGGCACACGAGCCAAGTCGCCCCAACATCGCCCCAGAACTGAGCATGCTCAGAAAGGATTAGCGGCGCCAGACGATGACATCACAGGGCCATGCGCATGTTAAGAAAGTAGCGGCACCGGGCGATGACATCATGGGGCCATGCACATGCTCAGAGTAGCGGTGCCTAGTGATGACATCACGAGCTGCGCCTCATTTGGCACTCGGTGTCTAAAAGGTTAGTCATCACTGCTACATACCATTTCAGACAAATGAATATCCCATCCTTTCTTAAAAACCGCCAGTGCAACCTCTGAAGGCAAGTGGTTCACCTGGTTAATTGTTCAGGAAATTCCTCCTTGGTTCTAGGTTGCTTCTCTCCTTGATTAGTTTCCATCCGTTGCTTCTTGTCCTTTCTTTGGATGCTTTGGAGAATGGCTTGACTCCGTCTTGCGATATTGGAAGACTGCCATCATGTCTCCCCCTAGTCTTCTTTTCATTAGACTAGACCTACCCAATTCCAGCAACTGTTCTTTATATGTTTTAGAATCAAGTCCCCTAATCATCTTTGTTGCTCTTCTCTGCACGCTTTCCACAGTTTCCACAAATTTTTTACACTTTGGAGACCAAAAACTGATAAGTGTGGTCTTACCAAAGTATTATGAAGTGGTATTAACACTTCATGTCATCGTGATTCTGTCCCTGGTCAGCAACTAAATGTAGCTAATTTTAATAATGGGGATATTATTGATGGCTTAGCATTGTCCATAAACTCATCTGAGTTAGTTACAGGTACAGGGCATTGTGCAAAAACAGAAGATGGATCTGGTGCCCAAATTTTGAATGGTACGAATTCAACGATGCAGTCTGAGCACTTGGTCTCTGATCGCTGTCGCTCCAATTAAACGCATCCTTTGAATCACTCTTTTTATTAGTGTAATAAATCCCAGTTCACATCGATTAGCTAAAAACAGCTTCACTTTCCTCCCCTATCTTTTAACTAAATCTCTTCCTCCCTCCCATTCTCCTCTACCTTTCGTATCGGCATTTGCTCTAAAAAGGAAATGATTTCTGGAAAAGACTGTTAAGTGGTATGACCCATTTTCCTCAGATAGGGAAAAGCAATTCTGCCTTACGCACACACACACAACCCAAAAGCTAAAAGGTTACCAGAGACCTTGACTCGATCATGGTGGAATTCCTTAAAGTCTAGGATTTTTTTTCTTTTTAAAAATATGCTCATAGGCGTATTTTTTAGCAGAGCTATAGGTGGCCATTGGGCATTTTGTAAATGTATAACCCCACACGCAACACACTCATAATTCACTAATGTTTGCTGAATGACAGGGTTAAGTGGCTGGTATTCCCTCTCTCCCACTGCACTAATATATTCCAGATCTGCTCTCTTTCTCCTCCTGGATGAATGTCAAACTGTTGCTGGCCTGTCTAGATCCAGTGGCAGCTTTCCACCACAAAAATGCTCAGCTTTGTAAAAGAATCTTCTTTTGTTTCTAATTTCCCCCTTGGCTCTTCACTAATCACCAGCCCCATTAAGATTTTGATGGAGGCGACTGCTTTCCAGAGACCATGGGATCCCACATCCAGCAGGGTGCTGACCTTCAACCATAAATGCTTGGAGTCCACTTCCTGTTATTAAGCACCCCAGAGGCCCTCCTCCTCCTCCTCCTCCTCTTCTTTTAACCCACTGGGTTAAACTTTAGACGTTTTACTGAGGTTTCTCTACCAGACAACTGTTTCATCCAACGGCATTGATTTATTTGCACCCAACTCCAAATGTGGGGAACTTGAGCCTCTACGAACAGATGTTCTATTGAACTTTTCCCAATAATTCAATTTGTACAGTACAGGTAGTAGTCCTCGACTTACAAGAGTTTATTTAGTGATCGTTCAAAGTTATGACACTGAAAAAAGTGACATATGACCGTTTTTCACAGTTACAGCGTTTCCAGCACCCCCGTGATCACATGATCAGAATTCGGATGCTTGGCAACTGGCATATATTTATGACGGTTGCAGGGTCCTGGGGCCTTGGGATCACCTTTTGTGATCTTCTGATGAAGTCGATGGGAAGGCCAGATTCATGGAACAACCATTCTGTTACTAACATAATAGCTGCAGTGATTCGCTTAACAGCTACGGCAAGAAAAGTTCATAAAACAGGGCAAAACTGTGATCAAAATTCGGAGGCTTGGCAACCGATTCATACTTATGACCGCTGCAGGGTCCCAGGGTCATGGAACCGCCATTTGTAACCTTCTGACAGGCAAAGTCAATGTAGATTCACTAAACAATGAGGTTACTAACTTATCAAGTGCAGTGATTCATTTAACAATGGTGGCAAGAAAGGTCATAAAATGGGGCAAAACGTACTTAGATCTCTCACTTAACAAAAAATTTGGCTCAATTGTGGCTGCAAGTCAAGGACTACCTGTATTATTTCTGTAGATTTAACCTGCCTCAGAATAAGGAACATTAAGCCTCTTGACGTTATCACTGCTCTACGTGTGCCTGAGAAATGGCTGGACAGGGAACTGAGCCTTTTGTGAGGATGTTACTTCACAGTATCAGGTCCAGACAGCCTCAACCTGTCTGGTACCTCTAGATAAATTCTGGCTTGTTTTATCTGATTAGAGACAGCTACCATGACTCAACAGCCCCCGTTTATTTTCTCCGACTACCCCACCACACGGGTGAAAAAGGCATTCCTACTGAGCTGGATAAGTCTTGAGAAAAGATCATCAGGGATGGCAATAGCATTTTTCAAGTGCTGGACACGCCCTATTCTCTCTCATTCCACCATTCGGGGCACAGAAGGAAGTTCCTGGGAAGCAGATTCCAGTTGAATGTTAAGAAGAAAAATGTCCTAACAGGAAGAGAAATTCAATAGCAGAACCAATTGTGGGATCTCCCCGTCCTAGGATATGTTCCTCCATACGACTGATGACCTTCCACCAGAGATGCTTTAAAATGGATTCCAGCACTGACTAAGCCAGAGACCACGACTCAGATGGTTCCTTCCAAGTCCATAATTTTGAGTTCCGTGGGACTTCCTAGAAATTGGGTGTGGCTATGCAGTTTTAATGTGATGGATGCAGAAAAGGCTTTATTTAGTGTCACAACTGTCTCCTATCAAACTCTTAAGGGACTTCCTCTCTTCCTTGGTTTTGAAACTGCAACCAATAATCTTGTACTCTAAGCATTCTGGATTTTGCAAGGGGTCCAAAGTGCTTCACCTACCAGAGATGGGCCATTGTCAGAATATTAATCATCCTTAGTTAAAACCAGAGTGACTAAATATGATTCCAGCCATGAGAGAGATCTCTATTGATTAGTGGAAGGTTTCCGATATTTCAAATGAACACATCCTCCTCTGTCAATTAAAAAAAACCCTATCGTTTTAGGGAACAAAAATTCATACGATAGCCAGCTCTGGAAATCTTTTTTTCCAAAGTTAAAATGTTTTCTAAAATATCCTTTTTGTGCTGCAATAAGGCAATTAAGAAATGATGATGACTTCTACCTGGAAAATATGGACCCTTTCTGAAATCAATGCAGGCAAAGGAAAAAGAAATAGTTAAGTATCAAGTGAAAGATGCAAATGATGCAACACGCCAATGTTCAAAACAGGTTTTTTTATTATTTTTTTTCTGAGACAAACACATTGATTTTCTGGACCACAGTAGAGGATGGAAACCTTTCACAAACTTATTTATTTGAAAATACAAATATAAAATTATACTTTCCACATCTGTGATGTGAGAGACCCCCATCCATGTAGTATTTTTACAACAGGGCTTCAGAAAGCCATACACAGAGACCTGAAAGATGCTTGATATATATAGATACACGTGTATATATATATCTATATATATACACACACGTGTGTGTGTGTTTGTGTGTGTGTGTGTATATATATATTTATATATGTATATAAAAAATCACTACCAAAGTTCGCATCAGTTCATACTAAAATATAAAAGGAAGGGGCTAGGCCTGGCCACTGTGTCACTGCTGATTAAATACTTTCAGAGGATCCTTCTCCAGCAAGGTCTGCCCAAATATGTTGGGATTGTGAGAGCTGAGGCCCCAGCATAGTTGGAGGGCACCTGACTGGGGAAGGCTGAAAATTTAGAATTATCTGAAAATGCTGAAACTTTACATTGGGTTACTGATGGAATTTCAAGACATGTACAACATATATAATGAGATTACCTGCTATCACTAGAATTCAAAATGATACATCCCACGCGTGGTGGCTTATATACAGAACACAGGCTATATAGTATGGGTGACTTCAGTTTGCTTTTTGTTTTGAAACAAAATTCAGTAAAGACAATACATTCTGATTGTTTGGTTACTGGCGAACAAACAGCTTTGCTTCTGAACTTTTTATTTTTTTATTTTTTGGTAGAATTCTTATTACAGTATTAAAGTATTGCTTAGCTGGCAGAATCTCATGTAGTGCTTACACACAGTGAGAAATGGATTGGAATCAGATTCTGCACCCTTTATGAAACTCTACAGTGTATTGATGCAGATTTTTCTCTCTCTCTTGAATCTGCCAGTGTGTCTAAGGCCCCCGTCACTCAAAATATAGTTAGACCAGCTTCAGTCTGCTTTTCCAACGATTTTTACTTGGCAGAAAAAAACAACAACCTCAAACCAAAAAACAAATAGGAAACCTTTCAAGCAAATACACTAAGGAGTAAAAAATAAGTAGTGTTTTTTTGTAAACAATTTTATATGCAATATATATATATTATATAACCATGGCTGACATTTGAAGAAAAATGTAGTAAAACTATATTGCTTTAGTCTTTTTTGTGTCTTGCATTGAATTAGATGGAAAATGAAACGGGATGTTTTTGGTGACTGGAGTTCCTAGCCCACATTCATACTCCAGACTGAAAAGAGCTGTGCAGGGATAATGGCCGGGTGGAAAAGTAAATTAAAAGTCTGTACACCTTTCAGGTCATTATTATTTACCAACAATTATCCAATGATTCAACTAGCCTATCAGGATGTGTCACATTCATCAGTTTGTGTATATACTGCTGTACAAGAGAAAGAAAAATTACAGCAACAGAGCCATGCTACCTTAAAGTCCAAGCTACTAATTCAAATCAAAAGAAACATTATGCAAATAGGAAATTAAAAAGGGGACAGGTTGCTCTTTGTTTTAATCAAGTCCAACTTCCAACTTAAAATTGAATGATAAGTTGTTTTTTCCCCCTTTGATGGGAAGAGAAACAAGATTAACTAAAAACTCCAACAGTCTAGGGGTGAAATTCTCGCCCTTTGTTCAAGTAAGTATCAAAATCAAAATCAAAAGTATTTCACTATGCTACATGAGTTCTAATTTTTAAAATCCTTCTGACACCTCTTACTGGGTTTCTGATATCCCGATTGCTTTATTAATATATAACTTGGTTTGAGGCACAAAACAGCATTTTTCAATGCTCTCCATGGAAATGTGTAAAGTGGGGGTATCCAACTACGCCCAGTTTAAGACCTGTGGACTTCCACTCCCAGAATTCCGCAGCTAGCTATGCTGGCTGGGAAATTCTGGGAGTTGAAGTCCACAGGTATTAAAGTGGCCAAGGTTGGATACCCCTGGTGTAAAGTATCTACTCTTGTATACTAATGGTGCTTTTTTGCACCATTGAACTACACTTTGATTTTTGCTAATTCCAAAAGAAGAGTATCTACAAGAGTGGGGGATAAAAGAATCAAGATGGCGTCTACAAGCATGTGATCAAAGACTCAGCCATTTAGAGGTGTGTACAAAAAGAGCAGGACTACAATCACATGGTTGTGGTGGACGCCATATTGAATTTTGCTTCCTCTCCACAAACTCCCTCCCCCAAGCAATGTTTGTCAAATGAGGTTTGGAAGAAAACAGTACAATGCTGGGATTACACTATTTACTGTTCTCTTGACTAAAATAAAGTTGCAGCTGAACTTTCTGTGTTTAAAATTAAATTCTCCAAATGAAAACAAATTCTCAAATCTTTTAATATGGATGTCTAGATGGGTGAGGGAAGAAAATGAACCTTACTCTAGGAAGGTTACTCTAAAAAACATACCAGATTCCACACAAGTTGTGCTCTGGCATCCAGAAGGTATAGAACTATCTAAAACATATTCACAGAGATTATCAACTTTTCTTCGGAGTATTCTTTCTTTTAAAAAAATACTTTTTTTTCTCTTTGCAAAATCATTTCGTCATACCATGCCTCCCTCTTTTTTATTTTAAAAAATAAACTAAAAAAATCCAGTTTTGCATATCTAGCATTAGCATTTAAGGTAGTATGGCGCACCCTTTTTATAAAAGTTGAAGGGTGAGGGAATCTGCAGAATGCTGCAGTAGCTTTGCCAACATTTATTCTTTCTTTCTTTCTTTTTTTCTTTCTTTTCCTTCTTTCTTCCTACATTGTGAAGCCTTTGGTTAGTTTGAAACCACATGAGATCAGCAGAAAGTAAAAGAGTGGAAAAGGAAATTAAATAACAACAAAAACCTGCCCCAAAATTATTAGCATATCTTTTTGCCTTAAATAAGAGAAAGTTCTATCCTTACTGGTCCTAAATCTGAATAACTACACCTATGTATTTAACCTTAATTACAATACAACTACAAATTGTACTAGAAGAGGAAGAGAAGAGAAAGGGTATGTGTGGAGGGGTGTCACTACACTAAAATCAGGACAGCACTCTTACAAGATAGTCATTTTTATACATTATTAACATACAACAATGATCAACAAAGAATCTTCTATGAGGTGCCAGAGACCGAGGGAGGAGGAGGAGGAGGAGAAACACATGATAGTCTACAGTACAGGCACACGTTCCCAGAAACTCCACCAAGGAAGCTCTGTGAAAATCAAAGAGAGCTCCATCATTTAAAAGGAAATTCACCCTCAGGAACTCCTGATAGGTTGCACATGGATGGCGTCCATCTTGATTAAAATGTAATAATAATAATAATAATAATAAAAATCCCTGACTTTTGTCTCTTTTTTTCTTGCTCTTTTTTTTTTGTAAAAACACACTCAAGTCAACAGGGAATTAGTTTGTGATTAATTCCTTCTATTTATTTCATTTCATTTCATTTTTATTTATTTTTAGTGTACTACTTGATCAAGTCTCAATAGCTTTAAAAAGCGTCCAGCATTCTGGCTTTTAAACCTGGTTGTTTTCAAATAAGAAAATAAAAACTTAAAACATACAACAGCCATCCCCCTCCAGCAAAACACCTCATTTTTGCTGTCTACTTTAAAAACGGGGGAATAAGATTCTTCCCCTCCTCCTTACAGTTTGCCTTATGGTGCCTCCGTGAGTGATTGAAGATGCTTTGCTGTAACTTGTCTATTGAACATCTATGTTAGCCTACTGGTTAGTAAAATTTTACAAAAATAGGAGTGCAGCAGCTTTTTTTTTTCTCTTAACAAATGTCTCATTCAGTGTCTTATTCTGGCTGTACCTAGAGTACCAAATTTATAAACGTAACAATTTAAAAAAATATTAATAAAACTTGTCAATATTAATGCTTAAAAAAAGAATATATCCACACTATAGTTATGCTTGTAATATCACCTACTGTGTTGTACTTGGAGTTGCTGTGGCCAGCCTATTTGACCCATATTTAAAAAATTAAATTAAAAAATATCCTTCATAAGTCTCCTCCCCAGCAGAGGACCATATATATAACAGCCAAACATTAAACATGTGCAAATCGGAAATTGTCAGTTTTCCCCTACCAGTCACAGTGCAATGATGTTTTTATACATTTTTTTTTCAAATCTGTTTTCATCTACAATAAATTAAGCTTCTCTTGCGTCTAGGGTGACAAACTCGTAGCACTGAGGTATTCATAACGATTTGTTTAAAATAAACCTTTGCTTTTTTTTTCTAATTTGTGAATTAGAAAAGAATGGGAAAAAAAAGAATGGGTAAAAAGGTGAGAAGATGCATGCTTTTAACTTGCCCCTCCCCACAGCTGGGAGCTTCCAAGACTGGCTTGGTGCGAAGGCTGCAGGCAACGGGGCTGCCGGAGATGAATGGACAGTCAGGTGATCTAAATGGTTAAAAAAAGTGTGCTTGAAACTTTTAAATACCTTTTTTAAATATTAAAAATGCAGCTTTTTCAATCTTGGGAAAAGCAGGTTTGTTTGTTTTTAAACTTAAAAATGTAACTAGACTGTTACCTTAAAAGCTGTGCACAGAGGTCTAGTTAATATGCTGGTATGACGCTAGTACAGTTATAAGGTCTAACATCTACAGAGCAAGCCTAAACAGTGTTGATCTAACTGCTACGGGCCAGCAGCTCTGGCAGTCGATCTCACAAGTTTAAAAACACTGGGGCACAATCCAGCGGAAACGTTCCCTGCATGCGCTGGCGAGATAAATGGGAATTGAGTGAGGAGCTCGGTGCCCTCATACATTTTCCATTCATATAAAAAGTCTTGCAGAAGAGAAGATTCGGTTGGGATGTGTGCCCCAAATTTTAATCTTTTTCTTCCATTCAGTACAGAAACTGCCTTAATCTGACTCCATCACAAAAATATTACAATTTCTCTGTTTTAATAGTTTATATGCAAGTTAATGGAATTGTATTTACAGTATTACTATTTTTAGATTTCACGATTTCAAAAAACCTTATCGCCTCTTTTTTTAAAACAACAAAAAAAATGCACTTATAGAAAAAGGACCCAAAAAACTTTGTAGTCCTTACTTTATTGCCGAAAATAGATATAATTAGGTTAACTAATAAAAAGAACTGCTAGAGATCCTGCTACTGAGCCAGCCTCCTATTTCCCATCCAGCATAAAAGAGAGTATTTCCACTAATTTGCTCTAATTCTAAATTCAGCGTGTGCTAAATTCCACCTGAAAAAGCCTTTTCAACTTCAGAATTGGTACCAATAAACTGAAAAATCATGTTACCATTTCAGCAACAAAATTACATAAAAAGAAAGAAATAGAGAAAGGGATTAAAAAGCAAAGCAAAGAAACCTTTAAGATATAGAGTATGGTTTTCCTAAATACGCAAAAAGTAGCAGATCTACTTTGATTATAAGCCTATGTCAAAATACTACAAAAAAAGTGATTAAAATAGATCTCAAAGGGGAAAAAAACATCAAGAAAAATAATAACGTGAACAAAAATGGATTACATATATATACACATTTGTTTTAAAAAGCTGTTGTTCTATATAGTACAGCAGCTTCATGAGATGATACCGATTTTGGACAACCCATATCCACTGGGTGTCGCCTCCAGTTTGTGTGGGTTACTGATGATGGCGCAATGGTCAAAGTCTGAAGACGTGTCACCTAAACATGGAACCATTCAGAAACTTCGCCCTGTCTTGCCTGGACATCCAGATATACTCTACAGTGGATGAAAGATAAAGAAAAAAGAGAAATGTAATAATGGTTATGTTCCAACCTTTAGAAAAATGCATCTTAGTCCAAGCAGGGACACAGGCAACGTGTTCAACCCGATAGCCCTTTTTCTGGTTTCACATAAGTTCTACTCCACATTTCTTTCATGCGTTAGATTTGTATTTAACGGGTTCAAGCAATACAATGCACCATAAACTAATCAAATTGTCTGCATCTATACAAGCTCCCTACAGCCTGTATCAATTGCCCCAGAAGATCACTAAGGGAGAATCTTCAAAGAGTCAAAGCTTAGAGATAAGGCTTCTCAGGGGCAGCCCCAGTGCTGGGGAACTACATTCCTGAGATTAGGCTGGCAACCTCCTGGCTGGCTTTCCGATGGCTATTAAAAACTAACCTGTCAAGGAGCGGGGGGCTCACTTATTGCACCGTCTTTCACTTTTCTACTTTCTATTTTTGTTATTGTTGTAGTACCTTCTGCTCATTAATGTTACAATTCAGCTTATTTTTTGTTCCTTTCATTATACCCCACGGCTGTTCTAATTTTTGCATATCATCTAAAATTGCAGAGAATCAAAAGATTGCAGCAGGAGACGAATTCACTGAGCAAACCTAAACTTCGTGAGGTGGCATGGAGGACTAGTAGCTACTTTGGCTGAGCATGCCTTGTCAGTAGTGGGAGGAAGATGCCGAAGGATGGGAAGGGGCAGCGGAGGTAGGTGGGGGATGCAGAGTGCAGGGTGATTTCTAGCAAAAAAAAAAGGTCATTCGAGAGTGGGTTCAGACATACAACCATGTGATTAGCTTAATGACCACCATAAGAAACAGTTTTTTTTAAAAAAAATCAGGTCTGGTCACAAGGTGTCTGAACTTATGATATCAACAACTTGCAACAGAGATTCCAGGCCTCATTGTGGTGGCGGAGTTGAGGACTACCTGGGTGTGTTTTAAAATGAAACATGGGAAATAGTCCCAAGTCATGCCAAACTGGAGTGGGAGATTTTTAATTTATACTTGAAAACTTGCATTTCAATATTCAGCCTGATCAGACTGGGCAGAAGTATTGCAATCTTCCTAATCTGGTGCTCTTCAACTTAGACAAGTTGAAATTCAAGGAATGCAGAGGTGTACTAAGTTGTGGAAGGATGGTGTGTGTGTGTGTGCTTATGAACTTTGATGGCATACAAATTGGATAGAAAATCTGATGAAAGTAATTGTTCTCTCAACAGAATTTTATTTAAAGATCTAAGCTAGACATGGTGGATCAACCCTGGGCATCAGTGCAGATGATGGGAGGTGTGGATAGTTTGAAGCTAGGATTTTCACAGGAAATTCTGGTTTTAAAAAATAAATGTTGCTGTTGTTGTTAAAACCATGTCAAAAGAGTACCCTGGCATATGGGTGGTTTACTGAACCAGACTCAGATAAAATAATTAAGAAATTATCTGCTTGGTAAGCCCACCATTTCATTTTTCAGGCTTGCAGTATTGTGAGCCAAAACAAATGAAGCAATTTGTAATTAGAAGTGATGTGCAACTAATCTGTGATGGATTATACAGTTTATAAAATGCAGCATGAAGAATCGTTTAAAAGTATGGGTTACATTGCATGATAACAACTTAGTTAGCGAAGAACTAGTTCTTCTGTGAATGTCACATATACTTAGTTTTAATGGCTTGAACAAATACTATCAATAATAATGTGAATAGCTATGAAATCCAGTGTGTTCCCCAGAGACGCCTTAATCCTCCCAGTCCTTTTATTCATCCTTTAATTAATTTCAAATGAACCACAGTGAGCTACAAGAAACTTTTTCTCCACCTCAAGACTCAGGTCTCCCATATCACGAAACCCCTTGGGAAACTTTTAGGATGTAATGGTATACAGAAGTATACTTGCAAAAGTAATCTGAGCTACAGTTTCACTGTAACAGTCTGACAGAATTTCAACCCACAGTAATTTTAACGGGTGTTAGTTGAAAAGCTGATTTTGAGTTAGGCTCTCTCTGGGAACCTTTGGTAGCCTTGCTCTTAAGCGAGGTTTCTAGACCTCAAACACGACGGTGAATAATCTGCACATCTGAGCGTGCAATCTCAATTTCTCTCCTGCACACTCTTCTTGGTTTACAGGGACAGATGTGAAACTTGCATGCTGGGGAGATGGATTGTTCCAGTTTAAAACATATTGGACAGGACCAGCCTTGCCTTGTCTACCTTCTGCTCAACTTCTGAATGTCTGTAGTGAGTCCTTTCCTGAGGCAACAACCACCCTCAACAAGGGTAATAAAGAAGGACAAACAGTCACGGAAGCTGTGGTTTATCTTGCCTTCTTCTTGGCATAAAAGATTTTAAATACCTACCTACCATCCAAGAGGGATCCTTTTCCTTTGTGAAAAGTAACATCAAGGACATCTGTGTCTTCTCGGCTTGTCAATCATTATTACGGCTTTACGAGACAAGTGCATATGGTAGCTAACTGGTTTACCCTTTTTCTCACCTTATGTCTCTTTTTAACATTTCTCTAACAGCTGAATGTTAGGAACAAGAAATTTTGGGGGGCTTGCTTTTGAGAATCATTAGCAGACCTATTTTATTTGGCAGAAAACAGGCCAAATCTGTTTATATCAGGATTAATCAGGAACCACACTCTTTGAACCATATAAAAGCGTGTGCATACATGCATATGGACGGATGGACAGAAGCCCTTTTTACCGTGAGGCGATTTTACGTTTTCCTGCCTGCTTCCTTACATTTCAGTCCTGGAACTCATGCAGGGCAACTGGGCTTTCAAGCAGACTCCCGCCAGTCATGGCTAGGCAAGTTTTGTACAGTCAGGCTTCATTATGGTGTATCGACCACACAGAAACACTTGAATTTTATTTGGCAAATGTCACAAGTACCTTCCCCAAGAGAAGACGTAACTATGAAATCCTCTGCCCCCCCAACAATTTTTAACAGTTGTGTAGACAACAGGCAGCTACCGTTACTTTACAAAGCATCATACCTTTTAGAGGCTTTTAAAAATGTCATTTGATTATGGCCAGCTCCTTCCACCCTTTCCCACCTTAAGTGAATTGGGTTCATCTTCACACATGAAAAATGTGTCTGTTTCAGCAATCATACTTTTAATTTCATGCTTTGATTTGGAAATTAGAATTCATGCAATAGATCAAGTACACAGTTAAAATTAGCAACAATTTATCACATTTTCCTTAAAACAGAGCCATGATCAGGATAAACTAAATGTGTATTGCTGGAAGTGTATTAAAAAAACCTGCAGTAAAAGGCACAGATAAAAGAGGAGGAAACAGGTGGAGATCCAGAATATACATTACTGTAGTGATTTTTTTTTAATCTGTTGAAATTTAATTCTTAATTTTCATGATTACTCCTTAAAAACAAATCACATGTACTGTGCTTACAGTCTTTAGCATAAAAATGAACTGGTTTTAATAACGCATTACAATTTTAAAAAGCTTCTTTCAAATTTTTACATGACTAAGTAGATTTCCGCTCAAACATTCACGCAAAACCCAGTATTTAGAATTAGTTGAAATAATCGTAGCAATTGCATAAAGTTTTCAATTGCTGTAAGCACCGTTTTTTTACAGATTTACTTCAGGATACTTTTCAAGTTTCCAGCCCAAAATATTGATTTTAAAAGGTATCAGAATTTAACCCCCCAACAAGAGGGAAGGAAAATAGTAAAAAATATAAATGCTATATATACTGATATACCTCCAAGTGAGATGGCAACCAACCCTGTGTAACGTTTCAGTGGTATCCATTTGTAAAAGCCGTTGCAATCAAAGGCCCCTAAAATTGTACAATTGCAATTGTTACTAATATGATACAAGGGAAGAGATGATTTTTATTTACTTCTTTGCATGAATTATAAAAAATTATCAAGTATTGGTGTTGCTAGCATGAATATTGTTGCCATCTGTTCCTGCTCATATATTTGCAAGCTCAAATTTAAGAGTGCTGAAAATTAAATTTGAGTAAATTTAAACTGCTGTTAGTAAATGGATGGCATGAATGTATTAAAAAGACAGATGCTTTTTTAAAAATGTTATTAGACGTGAAATTAAAAAGACAGCTCTGTTTCAGTAGACACAAAATAATTTAAAAGACTACACGGGTGCAGACAAAACATAATGCTGACTGCGGTGCGATTCTTTAGAAAACAGACCACAGCGAAGGTCAGCAGCACACACCTTTTCGAGAACAATCCAATTTTTTTCTTTAGGTGCAAAATGGAAATGAGGGGTGTTGTAAGCGGTGATAGATAGCAGTTTAAATTGATGTAGGTCTTATCAGAATAATCTGTATTTCACCACATTCAGTTGATCCAATGGGATTTACCAGTAACCCCGATGACATTACAAGGGGAAAGAAACGAAACAAGGATTCGGTATACTTGGGTTATTTTTCTTTTAAGCAAGTAAAATAATTTGAGAAAATTGTCTACGTTTTTGAGACAAAATAATTCAACTAGGTTCATGCATGTGCATGTCTGTGAAATTACTCAACGTTGGTTTAAAATAATTTTATTAAATAGTTGCTAAGATATGCAGGACATTCATGCTACCACACACAATTTGAAAATGTCAGAATTAGAGGAAATAAACATTGCATGCAAAATTTGCACTCCCAAATTAGTAATTGCACCATGTTAATGTTCAACATTTTTGTTATTTGAGAAAAGGTATGTTGCAAAACTTGCTAGCATTTCAGTAGGTTATTAGGCCTTCAAGTTTAATTCACATTATAGTTTTCCTTACCTCCTGTGCTACCCTTTTGCTTAGGATTATTAGAACCATTCTCAAGGGAGAGATATAGTTTAATCTGGTCTTGTGTTTAATTGGCTATTAAAGTGCAGGGCATGGCAACTTCCCATGCTAAATAGTAGACCAATGTTTCAGTTCTAGCCTGGCTAGGAATAAAGTGGGCATTCAATTTGCACAATGCAATTATAGGACATTGCTTCCTTCCCATGTTGAAGTCATAAGAGTGCTTCTATAAATGACTCAGGTGTCTATGCATACAACTCTTTCTGAGGATGCATGCCTCACTAGGCTGTCACTGGATTTTAATGCAGAAGTGTATCTTGAGGAACACTCAAAGCTACAACCTCCCTAATATACACTGTGATATGGGTATTGCCAATGAGCTACTTTGGGTTACTTAAAAGTAACTCAGTGTGTAATCTCTATTTGTTGTTTCGATTCATTTCTGAAAAGCTCTCCTGTTTTGTTTTGTTTTTCGGGATCCCGACATAAACTGCTTATAAAGACATTAAACTACCAGTAGCTCTCAACTTATAACAGTTAATTCAGTGACTGTTCAAAGTTACGACACTGAAAATGTAACATGGCCATTTTTACACTTATGATTGTTGCAGTATCCCCATGGTCACGTGATCAAAATTCAGACACTTGGCAACCGACTCATTTTTATGACGGTCACAGTGTTCTGGGATCATGTGATCCCTTTGTGACCTCTGATAAGCAAACTTAATGGGGAAGCCAGATTCACTTAACCACTGTGTTACTAACTTAATGACTGCAGTGATTCTGTTTACAACAGTGGCAAGAGAGGTTGTTAAATGAGGCAAAACTCACTTAACAAATGTCTCATGTAACAACAGAAATTTTGAGTTCATTTGTGGACATAAATTGACGACTACCTGTAAGATGAATCATCTGGCCCAGTTTTATGTATAGAATTTTTGCAGATATTCTTAAAGAAAAGGGCACATCCCATCAGAAGGAAAAAAAATAGTGTGCTCTGCAGCTTGACATATTTGGTTTTTTCCTTTCTTCCATTGGTATAAATACAGTACATTAGACAAACATCTCTCAATTGCTATTTAACTGAAATAAGGGAATCCAATACATCATCCAATTTTGGGCAAAAAAACCTGAATGTGGGGTTGACTGAATGAGATCTCTATCACGTCCAGAGAAACAATCTCTATCAAATGGGAGACCTCTGTTTATTTATTATTTATTTATTATTTAGACTTATATACCGCTTAACAGCGCTTTACAGCACTCTCTAAGCGGTTTACACGGTCAGCATAATTGCCCCCCAACAATCTGGGTCCTCATTTTACCGACCTCGGAAGTATGAAAGGCTGAGTCAACCTTGAGCCTGTGAGAATCGAACTGATGAACTTGATGACTAATGGCAGATGGCAGTCAGCAGAAATAGCCTGCAGTGCTGCTTTTAACCACTGCACCATCCTGGCTCCTGTTATATGGAATCTATAGATCATGTGCATGTGTGTGTGTGTGTGAATGAATAGATTCAATTTAGTGTCCAATTCATAGGACAGGACAGGACCCCAGATTGTGTTGCTCTGAAAGGTTCCATAGAAGAGCATTGAAGTGCCAACAGTCTTTATTTACTCTATAGCTTCTGCAAGATAAGAAACAGGAAGACAAAGAGAGTTACTTACAGCAATTCCATGCCCAAAGCCAGAGCCAGGCTGGGGGCTGGCAGCACTTATGTAGTTACCCACACCGGAGTCTTGACTGGCTGTACCGTAGAGGTCTGCAACTGGACCCGGGCTGTTTGCCCCTGGAAATCCTCCAGGCCGGGCTGGATTGGAGCCTGCCGGGGAAGCGGGTGCGCCAAAATTCGGTTGAGCACTGTAGCTATTCAAGACTGGTGTGCAGAGAATAAAGCTGGGTATGAGGCCAGAAGCTGAGCATGCACAGTTATTAACAAGCCAAACACTAATAAAAACAGCCTAGGTCCAACTTCTAACACTTAACCAAGGCCATGCGATAAGAGAGCAAGTACTCAATAAAAGTCAGCCCATACTACTAAGAAGCTTAGAGCTCCAAATATATAGAAATATGTATAAAGAGAGAGAGAGAGAAATCATTCAACACACTACTGCAACCAGAGACTGTAGGTGGTCAGTTTCACCAAATTATCACAAAAATATGTATTTTCTGACATCTGATTTGATGCTCATGCAGTAGTAAAATGGGTTTTCTAGATCTGGGCACGTTGAGACAGCATTCACATCCCATGCAAACTACAAAGGAACTAGTTTTAGACTACACATTGTGTTAATATTGATATTAATGTTGACAGTAGAGAAAGCAAATCACACTTAGAAAAAGCCTTTTTGGAGGGGGGGGGAGTGGAATCCACTGAAAACTTTCAAACAATACATCCTGCCCGCCCACCCACTTCTTTTGCTACTGAAGAGACGTGAAGGTTTGGAGGTTTGAAATGTTTTTTCTTTAAATAAAAACAAACAAATGACAATGTAATGGAACACTTGGGAGTGTTTGATATACAAAAGAGGAGTAGTTTTGTTTCCCTTTCCACTTCCAGTGTGAAGAAATGAGTGCCTTACTCCCTCTCAAACTATTAATTGGGTAGAACACAAGGAGGAACCAGTAGCCAGAAGCTGAATAATTCTGCATCCTGAAACTTAATTATTGCCTAAGAGAAAACATATAAATTGTAATAAGACAATCCCTACAGCTGGAACATTTTAGGCAGTTCACTTTTATGACTGTTTTTGTAAGGGGAATTAGATTAGCAAGATCGGCAGGGAAAGCACTGAGCTGTTAGGTGCTTGCTTCAGTCAGACAGAGAGAGGGAGGCGAAAAAAGAACTGCTGGAAAACCAAACTCTGCTATCTCCATGCTAAGAAAAGCAGAGCTGTTTTCTTCAGCTAATTGTTGATGACCTTTCAAAATCTATGGCTTAATTGTTAAATGAACCTTCCTGTTACTAGTCTATCTGCAAGCCCTAGATGATCGATGGCGGTACTTGAATATATAAAAAACTAGGAGTAAGGATACAAACTGGTCATGGTCCTGCCTTACAACACAACTGGGTCGATGGTGCTACACAGAGGTTTGGCAAAAAAATAAAAGTCCCATTAGTGCCTGTGATGGTGGGATGGAAACTCTGCCTGGTTTTTATGGGCATTCCAGTAAACATAAAAACAGGCAGAGGCTTGATGGCACTGTCATGCCACCTTCTTCACTTTCCGGGCTACATTGTGGGCACCCCCCTGGCACTATAGGAAGGGAGCCACGGAAGGGAAAGAAATCTCGAGAGAGCTGAATTTATCCCAGTTGGATCCATCGCCCTAACTCTACACCACCAGTTGTATTATGGGAATGCTGAAGCCCATTTAATTGACACCTTTTGTTGATCTTTTGAAGGAAAGAACTGAAAAAGAGAGCAGAAAAGGCAAAGCTCATCATTGTCCAAATTGATTTCAAAAGCTGGTCAACGGAGAACGTATTTCCTAGACTCTGGTTGTCCAGACAGGTATCCATTGGAATGACTCTGCCACCTCAGTCACTGAAGGAGGGAACCATTGTGACTGGGTGCTCCCAGATCCACAAAGACGTGGCCTAACTGGGTTAGATATGTTGCGATTAAGCACTTTTTAAGATGCATTTTTAGACAAACACTTTTTCATCTTTTGATTTTCTTTCCTTTCATGAAAGATCTAAGTTTCCCAATAAGTCAACACAGTATGTAACTTTGATTCTTCCCACTTTCCAATTTCCCCATGCTGGCCGAGACAAGTTATTATGTACATCTGAGGTATATATGCCTCTGGTATTTCACGTGAGTTCTCGGTATGCTCTTTGCAAAATACACTACTTTGTTCATACTCAAGAAGCTATATGTTTACCTAGGGAAACTGTACAAATATAGACATCTGCTGGGAAGGTTTTCAATCTCTTAACAGCCACCTCATGATTAGACAAAAAAATCCCCATGACTGGTTGGGGATAAATCTCATCTGTTCAGTTTATAGCAATTTCCTGAGCAATGTGCCATCTGTGGTTAAATAAACTAGTGTTAGCTTTATAGAGAGCAAAGGGGAAGGGTTGCCTCTTCTGAGAGAGAGACAGAGAGAAACATACAGGTAGTCCCTGATCTACAACTGGCTACTTAACAACAAAGTTATAACAGACCCTCCAAAAACTACTTATGACCCATTTTGGAAGTTATGATGGCTGCACATGCCACCCCAGGGTGATAGGATCACATCTTGTGCTCTTGGCCACTGGCTCACCTTCATCACCCTTGGCAGCATCCCCTGGTTCATGTGACTGCAATTTGTGACTTTTTTTGCCCCTTTCTGGAATTTAGTTACAATTTTTGGCAACTACCCCCCATGCATTGTAGAGCAGTGTACACTTAACCACCACAGAAAGTGTAAAAAAAAAGGTTGGTCACATGATATCTCAACTACAACAACTGGGCTTAATTCCAGGCTCAATTCCAGTCATAAGTTGAGGACTACCTGTAATTTACAGAGAGATGGGAAAGTCCATCTGGTGACACTGCTTACAACTGACAGAGGAAAAGGTGAGCAGAATCAAACTGGGGATAAAAATATGGAAAAATGTAACTCTATTGTACTAGGCTGCATTGGAAAAACAGAGCAGTTCTAAATGATATTGAAGATTAAACGTCAAGCTAACATTTTGTTTTCACTCATGAAGAAAAACATCCAGCTGAGGTATTCAGATGCCTTTTATTAAGTTGCTGGAGCAGACTTTTGCTTTCCAGTTCAGTAAAGTAGATATTGGCCTTGCTGACAGCTTACCAGAATGCTTTCCTTTGCCAGGCGAATGAACACGTTGGAAAGCAATGACATGCACAGACACACATGGGCTCCACATGGAAGCAGCTTTAAATTGCACCATATGGAAGCTGTGCTTGGTTTGAACAGAGGATAAAGTCCTAATAACACAAGGCATTTTGGGCAAGACGATCGCTCGGCACACAAACAGCTTAAAACAAAGTTTGAGGCACAAAGTTTTGGGCAGAATAGGTAAATGGGTGAGGATGGGATTTTTTTTCCCAATTGCTTAAAAGAATCTGTGGTCTCATGGCTCCGGAGTCTTTCACGAGTACTTCCTTCAGAATACATGGAAGGTTTCAGGGAGTGAGATGCTCTTTCTCTTTGCTGAGACAGAAATGTCTTCTTTGGAGACCTGGGGCTCTGGGTTGCAGTGACATGCAAACGGAAGCTTTCTTTTAGACTGAATGTCATACAAATAAGGAAAGGCTGTCTCCTTGAAGGTCGGAATAAGAGGAATAGCCAGGACAGACTGGGAAGGACTGCATTGCTTTAGGTTGAGACGGAAGGAAATAGCAAGCTGATGCTTATTGGAACTTAACAGGATTTCCTATCTATTCTTGGTTCAATGAACGTTGCTGATAGCTAGGGTATTTTAACATTTTAAAACCACCTTGACAGTATGGACAATCATATGACCCTAGTTTTTAAAATCAAATGTCCAATTTTAATATTTCCTCTTTCAAATGACCTCTGGTATCTGAATCCCCATAGCTAGGACACCCATTTGTGGTGTTTCAGAAATCTAAATAACCTCCTTTATTTGAGTAGAGTTACTCAATAAGATGTAGTAAATTGCCAAGTTGCTCAGTAAACAGTAAATTGCCAAGACAATTTGAAGGAAAGTAAGAGTGAACACCTAGGATGCTACTATTTTTTTTTTGTATCTCAGAGTTCCGTCTTTCCCCCTATCCCTGAATCCCTAAATTATCATAATTTCCTTACAGAACAACAATTCAGAGCTGGCCATATTGGTTTCATGCTCTGTTCTATTGTACTGTCAATAGTTGGTCAATTCTCTAAGTTGTTTTATGTCACAAAGTAAAAACATTTACTTAAGTCAGGCTTGAAGATGAATATTCACTCAGATAGGATGGAAAACTATAACTTAAGAGATTTGTCGATGAAGATTCTCAGTCATCCAGGTAGAATGGTCTGGAAGTTGAATCATGGCAACTGGACTTGTTTTCTTGTTGGTTTGAGACATTTTTCTGCCCACCCGAGTAGCTTCTTCAGTTTGAACAAGTTGGTTAGGGGAATCTAGGAATCTACTAGGCAGGGAGTCGTTGGAATCTGCCAACTCCTAAAATTCTTAGGGGTATTTAAGAAATGTCTCAAAATACCACACCCTTTGGGGAGGAAACCTTGAGGTGCAGGAATAGCCCTAAGAATTTCAAGAGTTGACACATTTCAACGACTCTCTGCCTACTCAGATTTCCCCCAAAAAATTTGTTCAGACTGAAGAAGCTGCTTGGATGGGCAACAAAACGTCTCAAACCAACAAGAACGTTAAGTCCAGTTGCTATGATTCAACTTACAGATGATAGCTTGGAGAGAGGATCTTTTTTCCCCATCTATCTCCAAACACAACCCTTGTAATGGAAAAAGCAACACCGAGGAGAGGCAAAATGTGATCAGGTGCCTCTTAGTTTAGCAAACAAATGGTCTTTTTTCTCCACTGCTACCTATGGGTGAAAAGGAAGCGTGTTTGAAGCAGGGGAAAGACTGGTTGATGCTGAACTAAACTGGGGAGAACCCTGAAGGACAAAGCGATGGAAACGGTCTCGCTCAAGACTTTGAAAAAGGGACCTGTAAGAAATAAATGAGCAAAGAAAATAAGCCAACTAAGCAGTCACAATTATAGGGTCCACATGAATCAGAGGCATGGCCAAAAGGATGCCTTGTATTCACTTAGTCTGCTCTTTGCTGAACTAAGTTTTTAAATGTATCTGTCTTGAAGTAAAAATGCATTTATGCAACTGCAGTCAGGCGTTATGGATGCTCCAATATGTTTTGAAGCCTTCCAATTGACTATGCATGTTTTCCCTGAGAGGATAAAATAATGTGGCCTACTTCAGGGCTATTTTGTAAAATAGCAGGGTTTAACTTCTGCTGGTAATATGTATGCTAGGCATCACAAGGGTCAGGAAAACATTTTCCAGCTTACCACACACAAATCATTGCTTAGGTATAGCCTGCATTGGTATGTTGATTGTTATCACAGTGCAAGGTGATTTGAAAGGATCTAGAGACAGGGGGGAAAGTCCCGAGCAACAGCAATGCTTTAAAATCTAGGGGAAAAAATCTATGGTTGGCATGGATAGGCCACAGATTTGGAAAAGCATGATGTGTTACCGGTAGTCTTCAACTTACAACCATTTGCTTAATGACTGAACTTACAACAACACTGAAAAAAATGCCACCAACTGGTTCTTGTACTTACAACCATCACAGCGTACTAGTGGTCATATGATCAAACTTCCTTTGCAACCAACATGAATGTATGATAATAGCAGTGATTGTCATTTAGGAACCTCATAATTTGCCTAATGATCATATGATTCATTTAATGATCATGGTAAATCAGGTACAACTCACTTAAGGATCACATTACATAGCAACAGTAGTTCGATCTCAGTTGGAGTCATAAATCGAGGACTACCTGTCTGTCTTTGTTACTGAGTAAATGAAGAACTTTACTACAGCTATTTCAAAGCAATGACAGTGGTAAGTGCAGCAATATCTACCATACTGATGATGACGATAAGTGGTAATTACCCTTTAATAAGTTTAATTTAGCCTTTCTCGGTGTGTTACAGCATACTTTTAGGTAGGCTTTTCCCTATAAACATTCCTATAACACACTTTGAAGAAATTATTAGAAGGCGTTCAGAAAAAATTTCTTTTGCTGCTATTAAATATATCCATAGCACACACTGTTTGTACATTCAGAAACTAGAAAATCTGAAGAAAGCTATTTAGTATGTTAAGTCAAGAGTAACTTCCCACTGCCCAAGCATGACTTTAATACCAGCCATGGGTGCAGAATTGCCATCTTACACTCATGCAAAAAGGAAGGCAAAGATTTAGAGATGTTCCAGAGACGTATCTTGATGTCTGTAAAGTATCCAACAAAGAGCCATCCTGATTTACAAGCTAGCTATACCTTAGTTGAATGGCAAGACAATTAAATGGATATAGAGCTGGCTCAAAAATCACACTCCAAGGGTGCTGATCTACAATTCCTCATCAAAGGGGAGATATGTGGGCTGTAGTAAGATTGGGTCCTGGGTCTTGCACCCTTCAATACTATTATGAATGACTTGGACAAAAAAGTGAAACAATCAAACATCAAAAACAATAAATAGCCAATATTCTAGAAGTTATAAATAAAATTTAAAACATTTGTGATGGGTTGTGGAAATGGGGTGAAAAGTAACAGAATGAAAATAATTGAGTGCAAAATTCTTAACTTAGAAAACAGAAATTGAATGCACAGGCATAGATCAGGAAATGGCTGTGTTGGAAAAGATTTTGGAAGAGAGATGACTGCAAACACAATATGATCCTGCAATATGTGCTGGAGCTTCAGAAAAAGCGTGTGAAATTTAGGCTACCTTAGCAGAAACATAGTTTCCAAATCATGGGATATGACAGCTTGGTGTTGGCTAGACTCCGCCCCAACTGTATCCAATTCATAGATATTAATTCAAAGAGGAGCATCAAGGATGATCAGACAATTAGAGAAAAAGCTGAAATGAAAAGATCTAGAAATGTTTATTAGGGAGAAAAGATAACTGATGGAAAATAGGACAGCATTCTTCAAATATAGGCAAGGATGTTATTTAACTGCCTAGAGTTGCTTAATGGGACGCATGTCATTTTAATAAGTAAATAAATGAATAAAAGGAGCTCAAGTCCTGTTCTTTCACTTCAAAGTGAAGGATTTGGAATTATATAAGACCCAGGACCAGAGACAGCCCCAAGTCTTAAAAATGCCCCCTTGTTTAAGCCAGCCTGGGTCACACCATTTGATAAGTAAAATGAAAATTGATAATATTTTGGGCGGTGCTTTCTAGATGACAACCCACCCTCCATCCTAAATACAGGCCTCTATAGCCAAGCAGCTGCTGGCTGAATATTATAAAAAACTTTCTAGCAGTTAGAGCAGCTCAACAGTGGAATCAACGACCACCAGAGGCTCCTGGACAGCTGTCTCTGCCGAATTCCTTAAACTGGATTCCTGCACTGAGCAAAGGGTTGGACTCAGTGGTCCAAAGGCTCCAAGTCTCACCTCCTTTCCACGTGCCCTACATGTTGTAAAACCTTGGGAGAAAGGATTTGAGGGAACTGAAGCACAGCTGGCATCTCATACGCCAATCTCACCAGATGGTTTAGAAACAAACACCTTGGAGACAAGAGGATGTTGCTGACATACTTTCACAGTTACAACCACCCGGATCCCACAAGGGCCTCAAAACTAAGCAATGTGAAATAATTTTCTTTTAAAAAGGGGAGAGTAGGAATCTGATTTGGATTAGAAAAGCAAATCTCTTAAATAAGCCCCCAAGAGGGGAGGTAAAAGGGAGAGGAGTCACAGAATTTAAGTACTTAAAATCAGATTGAGGCACAAGAGAATATAAATTGTACGGGGTATGCGTTTCCCTCCCAAAAAAGAACTGTCCAATTTAAACTAAGCCAAAAACCATTGCTTGATTTTTCATCCAGAGGAAGACTGGAAAAGTGTTGGCTTTTTCAACAAGGAATGAATCTGCATGTTTTATCTCAGAATGCCCTTGAATCACACCATATCAACCAACTTCATCTGAATAAAAGAATAACACGAGCTGGAAGGGACCTTGAAGGTCTTCTAGTCCAACCCTGCTCAGGCAGGAAACCTTACACCATTTCAGACAAATGGCTGTCCACTCCCTTAAAACCTCCAGTGTTAGAGCGCTGTATCTGGTGATATTTCTAATTAATATACCCTCCCCCCTTATTCATTTGACTGTTTTGGGAAGAATAGTGTCCAAAGTTTGCGCTAGTATTTTATCTTCCTAATAAGAATTGTTCCTAGCACACATATGGGGTAGAGAGAGACAGAGAATACTATAATTGGGAAATGACATTTCCTTTAAGTACTACTGAAGATGCTGCTGAGGACTGACAAAAAACAGATAGCCAATGTAATCTGAGCCTGCAAATGATTAATTGCTTAGCTTTCCTTCGGAAAAAACAGAAGGTTCATGAAAAAAATATCGCTTTTTTAAAAGCACTGCAACTGTAGAGGAATGGAGATTCCAACATACATTAGTATACAATATTTCTGTTCTCATGACATGTTTAATTTAGTTATGGGAATGAGGCTACCAAATCATGTGAATGGAAAACTAGGTTAATTGACCCAGTCAATTAACAAAAGAGAGTTATGTTTAGTATTAAATAGCCCCAAGTCTGCCTAAGGCTCCTCTTAACTCTCTTCAGTTAACTCTGTCTTCCAAACAGTGAAGGGTACTTCCACGTGGTACCATGTGCCATTCCCAGTTCCTTCAAGCTGTTGATAAGTTAGGTACACTATAAATGACTAAAAAGTGCTCATTTACTACATGGCTCCACTTCAGCTTGGAGGAAAGTAGAACGGAATGCTATTTTTATTTAATACTTGAGTGAGGGAGTCAAGGGGCCATGTGTCAAAACTGTATGTGGCACAAAGCTGGGGCTGTAGCTGATTCTTTAAATGAGAAAGAAGATGGTAGAGATACTTCAGCAGTGAGTGACACGGATAGGATGGAAATGAAGAGATAGAAATGTAGACTATAAAGTTCTGCATTTGGGCAAGATAAAGGTAGAGAAAAAGAAAAATATTTGTCTTGGCAGTAATAAAAATTAAAAGGGTTTAGATAACTTTGTTGGATTACAAGTAAACAGAAGGCAGCAGTATGGCGCAACTGCTAAATAAGCAAACATCATGTTGAGAAATACTAACTGGGACTTAGATTTCAGATCACGGGGAATAACTATCCCTCTCTACTCCACCTTGATGGAGCCCGATTTAGAATCCTGTGTCCAGTCCTGGGCACCATAGTTCCAAAGGACCAGTAATAAAATGAAAGGAATCTGGGGAAGTAAGAAAGGAGAAATCAAAATAGACTATCACACACATTAGTGAATTCTCCTTCACTAGACATCTGCAAACAGGGATTAGATCAGGGTTTCCCAATGTTGACAACTTTAAGACGGGA
>JANHFO010003065.1:106721-121606 GCA_032468095.1 Pareas carinatus | reverse complement strand
TCTCTTTAAGACGGGAGGACTTCAACTTCCAGAACTCCCCAGCCAGCCATGCTGGCCGGGGAATTCTGGGAGTTGAAGTCCACCCGCCTTAAAGTTGTCAACATTGGGAAACCCTGGACTAGAGGATCATCTTTCAGAAATGCTTTAGGGATTTTACACTGAATAGGGGTTGGATCAGCTGACCTCTAGGGCCCTTTTCAACTCTTTGATTCCTCTGTTGCCTTTACTGTACTATTACTAGCTATGATGATGAGAGGATGCATGCCTGCAACTTTGCAAGCAGATGCTCCTCCTGGTAGCTATAACCAGGGCTGCATGTGGCTGCAGTGGAGGAAGTGATACAAAGGTACATTCCATAGATGGTTACCGATTCAGTAATCCCACAAACAGGATGACAGAATGGAATAGACTAAGGTTGGTTCTGGAAGTGTAAAAATCCAGCCACCATCGTCCCCACCCCCAAAAGTAAATAATAAACTCCAATTTTGCACAAGGCAACCACTACACGAACACAAAATCAGACACTAGGCTGGCATTGTACAGGTATCTGGCACCTGCCGAAAAAGGAGAGTAAGTAGTGTTCTCATCGATTTCCCCTGTGCTGCTTTGGCCTGAGTAATGGTGCACCTGGGAAGAGTTGCACAGATTTGCTGAAGGTCAACACATCCCAAGTATATGGACATCTGCAGGAGTCTGCTGCTTTGGCCAAAATGACAAAAGCAGTGTCACATTGCAAGTTCTGCCCCTTTCTTATATCCATGCAACCTCATGGCACACTTCTAAAAGGGGCGAGGTTTGTATCGTGAGCTTCTATCATTCTGGCCCACACCAGCTCTGTTCACAGATGCTGCTGATTCAGATCAATCCTGGTTGCATTTTAAAAAGATACACGTGTGGTTGATTGGATCAAACAAAGAGACAATCAAACAACTTGTGACTAAATGTTTACTTTGAAGGGGGACCTGCAAAGCTGTGAGGGCATTTTTCGGACTTGTGAGCAAAATGAAAATTTAACTGTCTCTGCTGCTGGACCTAGACATTGGGTTAGGAACAACTGCTTAGAAGCTTACACGAGTGGTATGAAATACTTGAGTAGTGCAAAAACAGACTCTGCCCTAAGCATTTCATTTTTATCTCCCCTATTTGCACAAAGGGAAGATGAAAAAGAAGCAGAAACAAGGTTTGACTTCCTTTACAGTGTTTTGATCCTGATTCTGAAACTGGATTTTTAAATGTGTTTTGGCCTTGGGGTAACAAAGTCCTTAAATAGCAAAAACAAAACATGCACCAAAGGAAATGACAGGAATTTTGGGGCATTGACTATATTTTATTTATTAAGTTTATATACTGCCCATCTTGCTTTCCAAAGTGACTTAGCAGCCCAAACATACTATCTGAATCACCTATAGGAGGGTATTCCTGGGTCAGTCTAAATTGCTAACAAGGGCATTCCATTTTTTAAAAATGGTAGCAGTACATATATGTTTTTGTAGCTGCGCCTCCCTCCACTTTGCAACAGCTGCACTGCCTAACCTCATTCACTGAAATGCATTTGGATCTTGTCACAACACAAGAGAAGGTAAATTTTTCTGTCCATTGGTCATCTAAATCTCAAAAGCAAAAGTTATGCTCCAGTAACAGAAGCATGGGTGCAGACCTCTGAAGTAAGGTGACCCAATACAGTTTCTTATTTGCCACCTCCTTCTTATCAATATGTTGTCCCTTGATCAAGTTCTTCTTGTTGCCTTGAGACATCTGTTCTGGCCCTGGGTGCCTTGTTCAGGGAAGCATACGTCCAAAATAACTTTTTTGGATTTTGCATTTCCTATTTCTCTTGATCTTTCAACAGGTCAAGGTCAAGAGAGCACAAAATATATATCTATATTGGAACTGTTTATTATTGCACTCTTGATATAACTGTTGCCATCTCCCTTTTCTTCAAAAATGTACATTGAAAACAACCACAAAGAGCAAAGTGGATTTTTTAGCATTCCGGTGTTGTAGTCTGCAAATCACATATGCCAGTGATGGTTAAACTTTTAGACACTGAGTACCTGGACAAGTCACAACTAACGGGTTGCGGCTGGTGACATCATTGCCTGGCGCTGCTACTCTATTTCTGAGCATGCACGTGGCCCCGTGATGTCATTGCCTGGTGCAGTGGCTCCTTTCAGAGCATGTTCAGCACTGGGACGATGCTGGGACAACATGGCTCGCGTGCCAGCAGAGAGGGCTCTGCGTGCCCGCTGCGGCACGTGGTGCCATAGGTTTGCCATCACTGACATATGCCAACTATCAGAAAGGATATGTCATGCTAAGGAAACAACAAGAATTAATTTGGTGTGGTGTTTAAAGGCACCAGGCTAATAACCCTGAAGGTCATGAATTCTAGTCCTTCTTTACAAAGCCAGCTGGGAGACTTTGGGTCAGTCCCTTTCTCTCAGACTTAGGGCCAAAACGCTCATCATCATCATCATCATCATCATCATCATGAGAGGCACTTTGGACAGAGTTAAAGGCACTGAGCTAGAAGCCAAGTGGTTGTTAGTTTTAATTCTCTCTTAGACATCCCCTCTCTCTCAGCAGAAGGACCAAGGCAAGACCAAACTATTTTCCATAATGTTGCTAAACTAACTTGGGAGGAGTATGTGCACATATATATACACAAGAAAACCTTTATGCCTTCACAACAAAGGTTTGAATTCTCTTTCATTTTGCTTCTACTCTTGCAACACTTCTAATAGAACACACTATATCAGTTGAAACCTAAAAACAGATTAAGTTGTATACTCAGGTTCTGGACACATTTGCAGAGTCTCCTTAACTGGGACATTTCAAAGTTCAGAAATGAGTTTTTCTACCAGGCAGCCTTGGTGATTTTTTTTCTTCCAAGCTACCTGCCATCCTGTGCAACCCGGCACCTGTGCTGAATCTCCTCACCAATCAGCTGGAGATGAAAACATAATATCCGCCAACAGAAAACCCTAGAACAAGCCAATTCCATTTGATCATTATGAAGTTTTATGAAGTATAGGGCAGAGCAATACTTTTGAAACAAGTAAAAATAGAAATTCACAAACAAAAATGATGAATTACTATTTTGGGCTCTTCATAAATTGGGGTCACAGAGGTTGATGACTGCAGAGGGAGGAGAAAGAAAATGCTAAAAGCCACTATGATCTTCAGGTTTATTGGACAGTGGATCTAACCTTCCTGTCAAAGCCAACTTGCATCTCCAAAATGAGTCTCCAGTGGGAATCTAATAAAGTATTAGTCAGGTTTTTTTAAAATCTTCCCCTTTAGGAAGCCTAATGGTTTGACATGTTATGAAAAAAAACCCACTTCAAATAAGGAACCAAAAGGTTTGGACACAGATGTAAAAAAGTGTCTTTTGTTGTCAGGTACAACTACTGTGTTGATTGGGTTCCCAGCCAGAAGAATGCAAAAGAGCCCCAAACTAGACAAGCTTATGGGTTATATACCCTCAGGAACCACACAGAAAGCTAAGATAAAAATAAATCAAATTGTAACCTTTACAACAGGAATGTAACATGTGATAACATTATCGGGTGACCTTACAATGACTATTCCAGTGTCTCTACATTCTTTTTCTACCACTTTCTATATACCCCATCCTGATTACACATATTAACACCATGTACCATAAGCAATGTCTTTACTATAATAATAATAATAATAATTTTATTTGTACTCCGCCCTTCTACTATGCCCATATACACCACCCTTTACACCAAAAGAAACACAAACATCTATTTTCTATCTTTCTTCTTTCCAGTGTCATCAGAAGACCCTGGTCTGCTTGGTCTCTTGTACTTCTTTTCCTTTCCTCATGTTTATGTCATCTATAGGTCATCATGCATGATAACCCCCCACAATTCTCATATTCTTCACATCATCTCAGTTTCTCTGTCTGCTTAATACAGAGGAGATACAATCAATATGAATCAGAGGAACAGATTATTCAGAGAATAAACCAATCCTTTTTTTTCAACGTACAACGTACAAAACCGTTCACTGGTGAAAGATACGAATCTCAGTTACAGAAAATCACAGCATATGTTGGTTGGCTTTCCAGTGGCCCAAACTGACCAGAAGAGAAGTCAGTTTGATGTAGTAGTTAAGGTGCTGGCCTAAAAACCAGGAGACAGTGAAATCTACTCTTGCCTTAAGGCAGGAAAGCCAGCTGAGAGAATTTGGGCCAGTCACTCTCTCTCAGACCAATTCACCTCATGAGATGGTTGTTGTGGGGAAAATAAGTGCAAAAGAAGAATTATGCATGGTCGCTGCCTTGAGTAACAAAGGTGGGATGAAACTCAAATGAATAAATACACAGATACATAAATAAAAGGATTCAATGAAGGGAAGACAAGTTATCAAAAATCAGTAGAATTTTAAAAAAGAGTGGAAAATAACCCCCCCAAAACAGGGACTATGAAAATGACACTACTATTCCATATTAAATTATCTATCATCATGTGCTTTGCTGATTGGATTATATCAACCTTCTCAAAAGTAATGCCTCCTCAAATGTTTGGCAGCTAACCACCATGGTGGTCCAAGGTCTTGAGGGTATCAAATTGGAGAAAGCTAGAGAATTTATTTTCTTAAGAGGCTGCTTTCTTTTTGTTACTTGGCTAGAGAAAAGTCATTATGGAAATCTTGAGGGCTCATGCAGTTCAACCCCCCCCAAAAAAAGGTATCATGTGCTGCTGGAAATTAAGCATTTTTAATTTTGTATAAATCCCACATTTGACAAATGGGGCAGAGGACAAGTGATTGTACAAGCCTCTTGTTATGGAACATGACACCTAATTTAAATTCTCCCTGCTTTTTTTCCTGCTAGATCTGATAACCATCGTTCGCTGTGTGACCTTCTATGGTTCTTTTGCAATACCATCAGCTGGTACAATTTCCAAATCTCATTAGGAATATAATTATTTTCATATACACATTCCAAGTTCATACTTTCTCCCTCCCAGACGTTCTGATTATCTACCTAGAGCTATTGAATAATATTTCTGTCATTGCTAGAGTGAGTCCTGTTGAAAAAACAATGTAGGAGAGGAATTCTGAAGATAAAATTGAGCAGCAACATTTTTGCAACTAAATACAGGTTTCATTGGGAATATTTGAAAATAGCACTGAAAAGTGATATTGTAAATTAGCTCCAAGTAATTTCTTTGGATCTTTTCAATTTGTTGTATTTACTTCTTGGGATTCCCAGAGTTCTCTCAGGTTTAGACGTTGCTTCCCATAGTGTAGATGTATGAGGAAATTTGAGAATACACTGGAATAGATACTTTGTGTGCATATACATGATTTCTTCAAGCAGAATTATAAAGGAAAACTTGCTGGTGGAACTCTATTCAACTATTATACAAAGGAATGCAATTAAAACTATTTTGAACCAAGTTAGGCTTTCTGAATTTCTATTCTATCATGCCATGGGCCTAACCAAAGCCCCTTTGGGCGTCCCAATGTCCTGCTGCTGTTTTAATCCTAGTCCACTAGGATGAACTAAGACTTCTCATCCAAGAATAACAGAGTAACAGAGTTGGAAGGGACCCTGGCGGTCTTCTAAACTGAAGAAGCTTCTTGGATGAGAAGCGAAGCATCTTCAAAGAAACCCCGAGAAAGTCGCCTTCTAAAAGAGGATCTTTGGGATGAACTTGGATGTTAACTGAAAGCCTACCTCCAAATAAATCCAATGATGGATCGGAAAGGTCACCACTGAAAGATACGTTCTTTTCAGCAATCTAAGGAGGGATTTCCAGCTATGGATCCATTAAGCCATCTGCCTTAGTACATGGATCATTACTCTGATGTGACTTCAGAAAGTAAGCGGGGAAAGGCTGACTTCTAACTTCAAAGTGATTCTCCCACCCCTTGACACTTTTTATCCAACAATTATAAGGCAAACTGCTTGGTAAGAATGTTCACAGGATTTTAACAGAAGGGATTTTTTTTAAAAAATATGCCCTTGTGTTGGTTTTAGCATGTTGTGCCGAGTCAAAATGATCTAATCTAATTGGTTCATTTTGAATGAATATTTTAAGCCTAGCAGGAGACAATTAGGCCATGCAACAAAATATGTATTTCGTTATATACTGGAACTGATGGGTAATGGAGTTGGCATCAAATGCAAGAATTCCCTGTTCTCATTTGATTCCTCTTCCAACTGTAAAATCCTAACTATTTAGCATTTGAATATAGAAAATTACAATTAATCTGCATGTTCCATGTGTGTACGCCAATGAGAATTTTGTATGCAATTAAGCATTTGATTTTACTTGGAAAGAAATCCCAGAGGGGAGTTTATCCCAAATACCAGCCAGCTATATATCCACCGAGTTACTTTTCAGGGTTGGTTCAAGCTGATCTCTAGCATCAGAGTTTACCAATCAGCAAAGGAAATATATGAACGGGTCATCGAATAATAGTTTTTCAACCCAGTTTGCAATATGGGAATAAAAATTCCTCTCTCAATTTCAGTCCAAGCGCTCAACTGCAGGAACAGTTGAATAAATCTGGATAGCACTACTCAGAATTCCAAATGAACTCGATGGCAGGGCTGCTCTAAAGTGGAATTTCTTTAAGTCACAGTTAAGTCGAGCATGCAATTTGTGGGTCAAGTATTGCTCTTATGCAAAGGACTGTCATGCTGAACCAGGGGCAAAATGATCCAATTTGTTCAGAATTGTTCCAAAAGATAGGACAGGAAATCATGGATATACAATGGCAAGAAAGTAGATTTCTGTTGGACATCCATCTTCCTAACAGAGCTGTTCAGCAATAAAACAGATTGCTTTCAGGAAGTGGTAGACTCTCTTTTGACACAGAGACTGTAAACAAGAGGCTTAATGGCCATCTGTCAGCACTGTTATACTGAATATTCCTGCACTGTCTGAGTCTTGGACCCAATGATACCTGAACCTGAATCTGATGTTTATCGCATTTGGACCAACTGTTGAACAAAACGTCACAATTCAGAATCGAAGGAAAGTTAATCCAAATTCTGAAACTAACAAACATATAAGAATGAACTTAGATAGCCATGCAACCTTCCTTCTGTATGCCAAAAATAAGAGATGCTGTTACCATAATTGTATTGCATTGTTTGCTTCCCCAAAGGAATGAAATTCCATACAAACCTGGGTTTTTAAACTGATCCGGGCTGGGAAGGTGGTGGAGGGGGGAGTTACTCGCTGAAGCAGGGTGCTCGCTACGAAGCATCTGAGCCACCCGAGGCCCCATGGAGTCATAGTCCGCATACGATAATGGAGCCCGTTGGTCACCGGGCGGAGAATAGAAACCATAATCGGGGATCCCTGGAGATACAGTGACTCTATCATTGCAGATACGAGATTGGTGCTAATTTTCAATATTAAAAATGTACTTTTTTAACAGTTACAATCCTGGAAACACAAGGCAAATATTAAAAAGTAGAGCTTTGAGAACAGAATGGTTCATACATGCCCCCAATATCCTTGCTGTTTTACTCAACTTGGTTGGCACAAAAACAAGACTGGATATAAAATAAGGAAACTCACCACCTGATTTACTAGAAGTCTTTTTCGAGAGCAAGGAAAACGATGCATGAGAATGAAATATTGGCCTTACTAATTAAAATAACACGAAACACATTGCACACTATAGGAAAAAACTAATTAGAGCTAATTTTCAATACCCATGAATTTCCTTATCCCTTGCCTACAAAAAATCTCCAAGTCCCATTTATCCAAATAAATAGCTTTATATGTTATGCACATTTAGATATTCATAATATCCATACAAAACATGTGCTTAAGTCAATGTGTGAGAGCAAACCTTTCTTACCCCCAAAATAGTAAATATGTCTTTCCTCTGATTGATCTTACCTTAATTGTCCTGATGTTCTGGATTCTCCAAGATATCCTCTTTTAATACTATTTCATTTAGGCATTGCAGTTAGTGTATTATACTGTCTCCCAAGCCACAAAAAGTGAAGTTCTCCTTCTCTAGTCATACTTAGAACAGTAATAACTACTGCTTTAAAATAAGACCTGTCAGTTTAAGAAGAGCCCCACAATCAACTGATTTGAGTCTGAACTACATATAGAGTCAAGGTTAAGAACTTTCGAGGAAATAAATATATCAAGAACAAAATAATAAATGAAGCTAAGCTCCTCTTTAATCTTAGCAAAAGGGAGAAAAAACACTCTGGCTCAAAATGGAAACCACTACAATTCAGTCAGTTTTTGGGATATTTAATTTAGCTTAAATTCAAAATGGTGCATCTTAAGGTGAGAGCATCTTAATTTTTGAATTTTGAATTCTCAGATAGGCTTGTGAAACATACTTGTGTGTAGACTTTAATGAAACAGGCTACCCATTTATTCCTTGAGTTTAGGCAAATTTGTGATGCACACGAATGGCAGAGTAGCTAACACTTGAGTGGAAAATGTACACATTGCTATTGCTTTTGCAATCAGCAAAGGATTCTCGAGTAGCTGAAGACTTTCTATATAACCACTGGGTGAGGACATCTGTTGGTTGTTGTCAACAGTATTCAAAGTGTTGGCCATCATTTATAAAGTCCTTCATGACATAGGGCCAAATCATTTGAAGCACCAGCTCCCATAGTTTCTACTAGGAATGTAAGAGTCAACAGAGTGGATATATTCTGGGTTCCCTTGATTAAAACAGTTTCATCTTTTGGGACAAAGGAAATGTGCCTTCTCTGTTTTGGTGCCAGGTGTAGTGGCTAAGGAAGATAACCTTGATGAAGACATGTTTTTGCTTAGGCAAAAAGAATAAGTCATTTTTAAGTCCAGAAAATGTTAGGAGGCAGCTTGGACAGTGCCTCCCTTAATCCCTGAAGTAATAAGGAGGAGGAGGAGGAGACTCAGCATAATCAGACTTGCTTGCAATAATCTGTTATTAGAGCTAATCTCAATAAATGTTTTAGCCTTCCGTAGAAGTGATTTCATAGTCTGGTCAAGGTTGACATCTGTCCTCTGGAATAATGTCCCCTTGATAGCTTTCTGGAAGGCATTAAAAGTCTCGGCCTTGAGATAGGGTGGATGAAGCCCCTCATTAGATGTTTGTCAAATGCCACAAATTCTGATGTAATTTCCTGAATATGTCATTTTGTTAACTTCCTTTACAGTATTTCTACTTATTTTGTTGTAATTTGTGTCATTTTTATATAGATAGCAGTTCAGTCACGTGATGCTGTAGCTGAAGTAAAAAAGATAATCAAATGACAGTCCAGGAAAGATCTGAACAGGGAAAAATACATAATTTTTTGGGAGGGAGAGGGAGAACAATTTGACTATTCTTTAACTTTTGAAATAGTACTTTCTTTCTGCTTTCACTTAACTGTGCTTCTGAAACATCTCTCTCTTCTCTTTTTCTGAATCCATGTTGTACTGTATTTAAAGGATGTATTGGCTTTATAATTTGTAAACAGTCTCTAATTTAGATCTCAAACACATGTACAAATGATTCCCACCTCCCATAAGTACATTGGAAGCAGAATTAACTAGTATAGAATTTATTTCCATGCCAGCTTTTAAATCAAGTAGTACCTTTTGGACCTGCCTTATGTCTCTGAACAAATTGACAAAGACTGGATTTCAGCTATTTCTCTTTTCAATTACATTAGCTGTTTTGGGACCCCCCAAATTGCCTGTTGGTTGCTTTTTTTAAGATCATGCAGCCACATGGGATATGTCTGCTCAGGTGGATGAAAATAATTGTCTCACCTGCGGAACTGTTCACATCTATAACCTACTTCTAGGGGCCTCCAGGGGACACTTAAATAGTGGGTGTTCCAATCTTCACTCAGCATAAGCCTAACAAACATCTTACAGAGGTTGTTGCACAGACACAACCTGAAATTCTGCCCTGTGTCTGCTCAACAAGTTAACTATTTTGTTAGTCATTATCTATAAGCAGCTTTCACTGTCTGCATTCCAATTTCCCCTGGAGTTTCCTTTTAGCACTTGAGAGGCTGTCACAGAGAGGAGGGGAGAGGAGAGGGGGGTCTACCTATTCTCCAAAGCACCTGAGGGCAGAACAAGAAGTAACAGGTGGAAGATCATTAAAAAGAGATCCAACCTAGAATTAAGGAGAAATTTCCTGGCAGTGAGATCAATCAGTAAACGATTTGCCTTCAGAAGTTGTGGCTGCTCCATCACCGGAGCTTTTAAAGAAGACGTTGGACAACTACGGTATTTGTCCGGAATGATAGAGGTCCTCCTGCTCGAACAAAGGGTTGGATGAAAAGGCCTCCAAGACCCCCTCCAGCCCTGTTATGCTATATTCTAGTAGTTTCCCTTTTCCTATCGCCTATGGAACATGCATATATAAGGCCACGAACAACCGCTGGAAGACAAAGCAAAATTGAAGAAGACCCCATACTGCTGTAATGCTTTTGGAAAGGAAGATCACACTGACAACAACCTGCTGACACAGCTCTCCGTCTGTCTCTGATTCTCTCCTCACACTTGCCATAAGCAACCACATGCAATTTGGCAGCCTTTGCACCATCAGTGTTTATGATAATAGCCATGTGTGCTTGAAAGCAGCAGGAAAATTTCAATATAACTATCATTAAGACAAAACGCTTTAAATCAAAGCCATTACTGCTACTGAGAGTTAAAGCTCACAAGATTAGGCTGCTTTTTATCTTTATGAAAAATTCATAGAACAAGCTGCCAAACAACCTACTCTTGCTCGAGAGAGTCAATGATATAATAATATTTAATGCTGCCAATACAGATGAAAGTGGAGGCATAAGTTGCATGCCGTAATGTGTACATCAGGGAGACTATGTTGAACAAGGAGCTCTGACACTTATCACATGTAATGCTTGGTAGACAAGCAAATGAGAAGCCTGCTGTTGCCTTCCCCAACTTTTAGACTTTAAAGATCAGCGGCTGCTCTTCACTTTCCTTGCAATTCAGTTGCAAATGTACAGTTGCGGTGCAGAGGTGGAACTAAATTCTCCCAAGATTCATTCAGCAAACAGAATGTAAGAAACCACTGAAGCACTTGACCCAAAACCACCCCAAACTCATGTGCCTTTTGTGGTTAAGAATGGGGTGATTTCAAGAGCCCTGTAGTCCTTCCACCATTTGGAGGGGAAAATAAATATCAGTTAAAGCCATGCTACCAAAATATGTGTAGTTCTCATTTAGTGTCTGCAAGTGGTTCCAACAACTTGGTTGTTAAGCAAAATGATCGCTAAGTGAACACATGACTGAAAGAAGGAGAGAGAGAGACAAATCCTACAAAGATCACTGTCTGCTGCTTTCTCAATCAGAAAAATTTCTGTAGTACAGTGTTCTATGCCTCGCAGGGTGGAGAGATTGTTCAAAAAGCGATCTCTTCCAGAGCTGCTCTTCTCCCAGTACACATTTCCCTGAAAAGTGCTAACCACAAGTTAACAAGCTCAACTTTATGATCTTAACTACCGTGTTTCACCAAAAATAAGACACTGTCTTATATTAATTTTTGCACCCAAAGTTGCGCTAGGTCTTATTTTCAGGGGATGTCTTATTTTTCCACGGAGGCCGCCCAGAACCGGAAGTCTGAGGCCTTATTATTGGGGAGGTCTTACTTTGAGGTGATACCTTACATTTCAGTAAGAGGCAAAACTGTAAATAGGTCTTATTTTCGGAGGGTGTCTTACTTTCGGGGAAACAGGGTAGATTAAAACCTTCAGTCAGACTTGCACCTCCTCCTTGAAACTGACCAGACCTTAATCAGTTTCACACCCAAGGCTTTTGTTGTGTATTTATTAGAAAATAAATTATTATTGTTTTTTATCATATTTGAAAATTGTTGATCTTTGAAGCAGTTGCTAAACGTAGACTACAAGTTAGTACCTTGTTGATCTTTGAAATCATGTGATGTTTTTTCCACTGACTGTTTCTGAACTTCTTTAGTGGCATTTTATTGCTGAGGAAGCTCTGACACTGCTGCTTTCTGTATATAATAAGTTGATAGCAAAGTCAAAGGGGAGTGGGTAATGTCAATGAGGTCTTAAGGAATGTTGGAACTCAAGGAATTGAGCTACCTCTCCCCTCAAATATTTGACTTGCTTGTGAGCAACACTATAAAGTTCACTGTACACTGGGTAGGAAAAAAATCTATAAATATGTATCATCATACATATGTCAGCATTAAAATGTGTTAGAATAATTTAAAGCCAAGATTACTGTAAGTAGCATTCATTTACACCTGCAGAAATGTTCTTTTTGCATTTCACTCCTGAGGTGAAATCGAAGGAGATCTACAAGTGAAACAACTGGCACTGTTCAAAAGTATCTTGGTTTATTTTCTACCATACATCTTAAGTTTTTGAACAGCTAAGCCCTTCAGAGTTGCTCAGGTGCTGATTTGAAGATCATAATGTTGAAGGAACAAAGAAGCATTTACAGAGATGGAACTCAAGAAATGGGAGTCTGACAGAAAGCATATTTGGCTGATATGACTGACAGAATGAAGATCAAGGTCAGATAGGCCTGTGTTTTCTTACAGATCCTTGCAGGACAACTGTGGGTTAAAATATTTTGCATAAAGTACAGGATAATGAATGGTAAAAAAGCTTAAGGTTTCCCCCACACATGCGTGCTAGTTGTAGCCGACACTAGGAGCGGTGCTCATCTCCATTTCTAAGCCAAAGAGCCAGCGCTGTCTGAAGATGTCCCCGTGGTCATGTGGCTGGCATGACTAAACACCTAAGGCGCACAGAGTGCTGTTACCTTCTCACCGAAGTGGTCCCTATTCTTCTACTTGCATTTTTACATGCTTTCGAACTGCTAGGTTGGCAGAACCTGGGGGGAAGTAACGGGAGCTCATTCCACTACACAGCGCGAGGGAGGTGAACCGCTGAACTGCCGAACCTCCGATCAACAAGCTCAGCGCCTTTATCCGCTGAGGAACTGGACAAAAAGAAGTTCATATTACAAGCTGACAAGTTCCATCTACAGGGGTCTACCATTGTTTGGCTCAGAGTACAAACTGACAATCTGGTAGAGAAGAAAGGAGTTAATTACTGGACCATGATTCTTCCTTGTGTGGTTCTCTGAGGTTGGATCAGCGTTTATTACAGTGATAAATTATTCCTAGCTAATTTGTCATAAAATAAATAGCATCTGGCATTACTCCAAAGCTCTACTAAGACAAAGCAATTTGCTGCAGAGAGAGTCCAAAAGAAATGTTGCTTTGTTAAGCCAGGTCACAAGAGTTCTTCTAAGGCAATTATTAAAAAATGCAGCTATTGCTAACAATAGCAATAATAGTATCCTTAATAGCTGCTTTAGCAAAATTTAAATTTGAGCAAACGATAAAAGAGTGCTAACAAGTGATTGGGGACCCATCCACAAAATACTTGATGGGTGCAGGTTTTCTTTTAAAATCAACTAAAATCAATCAAAATCATTTTTCTAGGGTCTGCAATTGCTCTTGATGGCAAACAAACGTCTCTCTCATCACAATGAGGATGTTTTACACAAAACCAATATTTAAGAAATTCTCCACATCGGAAATGTAGCACAATAATGACATTCTCACAGGAACCCAATCCCTTCCCACTCAAGACCGGACCAAATTTTGCCAAGAGAAACAGCAATCAAGGAACCAATTTTTCTTGCAGCTTTTGACAAGATTTTCCACTTGAGGGATTCATCTTTAATCATTATAAAAGCACAGAAGTTTAATCCATTTTTTATGTAAATGCTAATAACTGGGTGTCCTTGAAGTTCAAAGTGGTCTTTGTGCAGGGCAGTAATTAGCCAAACAAGGTGGTCTCTGCCTTCTCCTGCTTCTAATGACATCTTTAACAACAAACAAACATCAACCTTACAAAGGCTGTAACATATTTTTTTGACAAGTAGTTTTGGAGGATAAGAGAGATTTCATCAGCAAGCTCTGTGCTATCTGTCTGAAATGATGGAGAACTACTATGCTGAAAGTCCCGGAAGTCAGAAAGTACAAAACTATAGCATTAACAGCTCATTTTCCTGCAATGTAATAATCTCCTACATGCTGGTTTTCCAACATTCATAATTGCCAACTAGCTTAGGATTTATTGGGAATGAAATGATGCCATGCAATGGGGATAAAAATTGCAAAGTGGACCCAGATATTAGGTCATTCTGCTTCAGATTATGGCAGCTGATTCTTGCAAAGTTGTTAATCACCATCAAGGGTCCTCAAAGGAATTAGGTGGTGATTGTTACTGTGATCATCTAGAAGTCCCAAAAAATTCTTATTGCTGCAGCATAAGGAAGCAATAGCCTGGCACAAAAACCATCCATTACAGTACTGGTCAGAGAGAGACTCTACTCTTCCTGACCAAAGTAAAACCATATTTGACAATACTTTGTTTCTATTATATGACTGCAACATTTTATTAATTGGCGTATGCAGATTCAGAACCCTCAACATAGAGGATGTCTTTTACATTTTTCTAGAAAGTCATACGATAATCATGTTGTAAAAATATGAACTATATAGCAAAACAGATAGAATGGGGATGGGGATATGAAGTCTGTATATGAGCAGGGAGGGGGAAAAGAAGCCTCTAGCTGAGGGGTCCCCAACCTGTGGGCCATGGGCCACTAGTGGGCTATGAGGGTATTGCAGCCGGGCTGTGGAAAAGGCTGGCGAGCATACACATACATGCATCCTCACGTATGAGTAGCGGGTGAACGAGTGTGCACGCATTCCATTTGTGTGAATGGCAGGCATGCATGTACACCGTTCGTGCAAATGGAGCTGGGTGCACACGTGTGCTTGCTGGCCACTCACGTTGAACCATTCCTTCCCCCCCCCCCCGAGCCAGTCCGCAAAGCTGGAATTTAAATAGTTTT
>JANHFO010003063.1:21436-36960 GCA_032468095.1 Pareas carinatus | reverse complement strand
CAGCTGCTCCAAGCTCTTCCCCTGCTGCTGCACCTCTCTTCCTGCGCCCTGGCATTCCCCTGATGATCTGGAAATTTGCAAACGCCGGAAGGGGATGGGGAGGCTTCCCGGCACCCTGCGGACCGATCTCCGCCCACCCGCGGGGTGCTGGGAAGCCTCCAATCCGATTTGCAAGCCAATCTCCGGACTTTGAAGCACCACACGGAATGCTTCTGGGCGCCCTGCGTCCTATGGTCCGGTGCGCCTTATGGTGCGAAAAATACGGTAATTGTTTAAATTAAGTAGAGTGAGGACATCCTGTGGCCAAAAGAGATACTGCATGCTTTAGCCTGAAGCTGATGTGATAAGAGCTCTGGGAAGCAAACATATCATAGCAAGCAGCAATGCTAACTAGTCCAAGGACAATGATTTGGAGCAGTAAGAAAGACACGGCTATAACTACTACATTAACAACGCAAGGATCCCCACAAATAAGTCTATTACAAATTAGCAGGGGGGGGGAACCTGAAAAAACAGAAATAACTAATAACCACATATTTGAGATAATACAGCTTTATGGGTCACAAATATTAAGCACACACATTTTTAAAGATGCATTCTTTCTTTGAGGGGAAAAATAGTTTGTTACCACTTGTAGACTTCAAACACCTTCCTTCATCTGAGGAAGAAAGAAAGCTGCACACTGTAAATATGATGAGAACCTCAGGTTTCTGTCACTGACTATTAGATACAAGCACGTCCCTTTTTCTCCTTTTTGTATGTATGTGATTTTAGCTAAGTAGTTGAGACGAAGTTACAAGCCACCCTAAAACTGGTGAAGAAAAAATACTTTGGAAGTTTAGCCAGTTCTTCAAATAATAGTAACATTATATAGATTGAGAAGTCCAAAATTAACTACATGAAAGAAACATCTGCTCCATAACAGACTCTAGCTTGGTGTTAAAGGTATTAATCTATGAAAAAAGGAAAAGAAAAAAGATAAAGCATCAGTTGTTCCACAGAACTTACACTGCATTCAGAAAGTATTCAGACCCTGAGAGAACTTCTGGTGACGCTGTATCGCGGGTGTTAGATCAGGGCTCCAGTCTACACAGTTGTCTTTGCCTTCGTTTCTAGGAGTGTAAAAAAACTCCGAATGTTTTCCCTGGAGAGGAAATGGTGAGAAGAATGATCCAAGAGTCTGGCTCTGGTGGCGGCCAAACCAGGCAGTCCTGGAGGACTTCAGAATAGGACAGAGCAAAGGACTGTCTGCAGTAGCAGGCAGCCATTAGCCACTGACAGCCAGCAAGGAAGGAACACAGCGGTCTACCGCACCAGACTGCTCAGTGACTGGAAAAGGTGAGTTAAAAACCTCTTTATTCTCTCATCAAATTAAGCCTACAAAGAGAGCAATTAATATTACAAAGACTACAATTGAACAAATTCCCCTTTGACAAAAGACAGTACACCTGGGATGAAAAGCAAGAGGGGGGAAAAGAACTGATTAATTGATAGAGCTTGCAGAAGAGCTACAAGCAGGAAAGCCCTTTCTCCCTCGACATAAAAAAAACCAACAAAAGATTTCAGAACTATTAACCCCTGGCTAGCTCAGAAAAGTTATAAAAAAGAGAAAAGAAATAAATTTGACAGATCAGGGAAGGAAAGTACTGAAAGAAAGATAAATAGTGACATCTAGTGATCGGAAAGAACATTACTGCCTGATGAAATAGAAAGCTGAACTGATGAATTGATCTTGAACTTTAAACTGTGTATTACATAAAAAAGGGAGAATAAATCAGTGACAGAGCCCACGAGATTCAACAGGAGAAAAAGAGGATAGTGATACCATGGAATAGAAATGAATAGATACGTGAAAAAGTATTCACAAGCCATGGAATTTCCCTAGTAAAACTACAGAGAAAATGGTGATAACACCAAAACAATTATACGAAATGTTTAAATCAATTCAACAGCAAAATGCCAACAATCATGAAGAACTGAAAGGGAAATTTGATGAAGTGACTCAGAAATTTGATACACTGAGTGAACAGATAGCAGAAATTAAAGCACAAAATGAAAAACACCAACAACAAATATTAAAAAATGAACAAAAGATTCTCCTGCTGGAAAGAAAAGCTGAAATATCAGGGAAAAAATAGAATAACTAACGAAAGACAACACATGACTAGGGCAAACCAATCAGGAACTGGAAGGAGCTATTTTAATGCCGGAAATGCAAAAAGCCAGTCACTACCTTCGTTTCCAGAACATAAAAGAGAGCAAGGAGGAAAACAACTCTGAGCTAATGATTAATCTCCTGGCTGAAGCACTGGAGGTGGAGCCATCTGTGATGAGAGAGGAGACTGATGATATTTTCAGGCTCAGCACCAACTATGTAAGGAAAAATAAACTTCCCAGCGAGATACACGTCAGATTTGTAAAAAAGATCTCAAAAGAGGAGAAACTATGCAAAATAAAAGAATAGCCTCTGATATATAAAAATTAAGAAATCAAAATATTGAAACAGATACCTAGGAGAATAAGGAACAACAGAAGACAGTACCATTTCTTAACAAACAAATTACTGAGGAAGGTATAAGATACAGGTGGCTAATGCCCAAAGGAATATCTCTGAATTGGAATAACACAGGGTTCTTCCTGGGCACCATATGGAAAACCAAGGAATTTGAACAGAAATACAGATTACTACTGGGAGAAGAAGCATAGGAGTTCCATCAAAGTGAAGGAACACAGGAGGATGTGAGATGAAGGAGCCCAAAATAAAAAGAGAGACAACATGGTAAGACAGAAGAAGTGAGACAGCAAGAACTGGAGTCAGAACAAAGAATGACAAAGTGAAACAAAACAAACAATGATTTAAATGAAATCTTCCCTCTAAACATTAATGGACTGAACTCCCCAGCCTAAAGAAATATAATTTTTAAAAAGTTACAAAAACTAAGCAAAGACATAATATGTATTCAAGAGACTCATATAATAACACACCAATGCAAACTACTGGAACAACCCAACATGGGCACACTATAACATACATCAGCACAAAAGGAAAAAAAGAGAGGCAGAGCAATATACATTAAAGACACTCTGAAATCCAAATTGATATACAAAGATGAAGAAGGGAGAATATTAATGGTGCAAGTGAAAATACAAGATAAACAAATTCTGGTTGCATCTATTTACTTATTTATTATTTGTATTTTTATACTGCCCTTCTCCCCGAAGGGACCCATTTACGCATCAGACAAAAATCAAGAGAAATTCTACCACGCATTATATAAAAAAATGACAAGTTTGGACTACCAACACATCTGTCTAACAGGGGACACAATTATGGACATAGCATTGGATTATAAAAGTAGTAGGAAAAGGAAAACTGGGAAGAAAAAACTTCCAATTCTTTTTGAAAAAATGGTGAACGAATTAGACCTGCAGGACATATGAAGAAAAAATAACCCAACCAAAACACAAATTACTTTTTACTCAAATTATCACGAATCATGGTCTAGAATAGATATGATTTGGACAACACCAGAATTAGCACAAAATACACTAGAAGTGGAGATTTGAAATAGCACTGTGGGCAGACCACAACCCAACAACACTATCATGGAAAAAAGACCACCAATAAAACAAAGATGGATTTGGAAAGAAATATCTTAAAGGAAAACGATTTCATAAACATGGCAGAAAAAGAGATGGGATTGTTTTTTAAGGAAACCAAAAAGAAACATTAATCCAAACAGTGAGACACAGCAAAAGCATACTCCAGGAGCATTGTAATAAACTACATGGTGAAACGACACAAAGAAAAAGCACAGAAATACAAGAAACTGAAACAGGAATTTAGAAACTTGGAACAGAAGCTGATTCATACACCACACAAAAAACAAATAAAACAACAAATGGAACTAATTAAACACAAACTAAACTTGTTGGAATTTGAAAAAATAGCACAATTGAAAATTTGAACAAACCAGGTTAGCCTATAAACTCAAACAGTGGGGGGGGGGATAAACTGTTTAATGGAGAAAAAATGTGCTAAACAATTTGATCAGGAAGAAATATAAAGGATAACCATGTACTACTACCAGAAATTATATGCAGAAGTAGAAATTTCAGCAGAAAAGGATGAACAATACATACAAGGTACTAACATGTCCAAAATTCAAGAAAAATATAGGACCATGCTAGAACAAGACATAACTGCTTTGTAGGTTACACAGGCAATTAAAAAACAAAACAAAAAGACATCAGGACCAGACAGCATACCGACAGAGTGCTACAAACATTGGCACAGATCTTAAATTTACACCTTAAAAGGACATTTTCTTTTTTTTAAGAATTTTTTTATTTTTCAAACAATAATAAGCAAAATGATTAATCTTCCCATCAACATCAGACAGCTGAGCATACATTTCAAACATCTTTCATCAGTCCTTATCCAATCTAATCACATTATTTCATAATTACTACTAAAGACATATCTAACCATCTATAAAGCTTCATTCCCATTTAAATAATACCATATTCTATAACATCCTCAAAAAAGAAAAAAAATTCCAATTATATCGATAGTCATTAAACTCCTGTCCTGATTTAGCAGTGAAGCTCCAGAGTTACAAAACTACTTCATTTTAAATATTTTATCTATTCATCTATTCAGGTTTTTACCCCCCCCCCCCGTCCGTATCTTCCCTCTTATGTTCTCTTGTTTACCTTACCACCAGAATCCTATATAAACCTCCTAAACTATTTAATACTTTCTAATTTTACATAAAGTTCTAAAAAGAAGAACAAAAGAGAAGAGAAAAACAAAAAAAGAAATAAGAAATAAGAAACAAATAAAGTCACATTATCATCCATTTCCTAACACTGCTGAATGGAGAAATTCCCCAATTATTCACTTCTACATCCCTTCTAGACATCTTGATCCTACTGGCTAATTAATGTTTTTATAATTATTCTATAGAGATCCTTACACCATGGCAAAGTTTATCCTTTTCTATTATTAATCAACCAAAAATTCAAAAAATTTCTATTTTTGCATTCATATCAAATCTATTTTTCATATCAAAATTCAATTTTCAATATTCTCAGCTCAGTAAATAATAATCTATTCTATAACACCTTTCTGAATTTCTCTCTCTTAACTTCAATATATCATTTTTAAAATTATGTCAGATTTCTTAAATTACCAAAAATATTCCAGAATTAACATTATTCAAATTTACTAATTTGCAAGTAAGGTTCCAAGAGTTACTTATCATTTACAAAATTTTATCTGCCCAAAGTTTCTCCATAATTTCCACAATTTAATTTCTTTCTCTTCCAATCTTATTTCTACATCTCTCCAACTTCACACTCCTTCCTCTCTTGTCTTCATCTAATATTCCCAAAATATTTGTGTTAAATAACTATATCTCCTCAGATATGTTCTCATGCTCAATTGTCTAGTTTTATTACTCTTTGCTTTAATCAGCGTAGTTGGTACTCTTATTTTTAAAGTTCTCTTGCCTTTTCTTGGCAGCTGTTTTAAGTTCCATATAGTACTCCAAACTTTTCACTTGAAGTCCCATCAAAACTTCAGGAAACAGGTCTTCTGTTTCATTCAAATTTATATCCATTTTTTTGTAACAACTCCTCTTTCTTTAAAGTTTTGTGTAAAAAAGTATCTTTGTCCAATTTTTTATTGATCTTTTTAAATTCAGTATCCATCTGCTGAGTATAACGATGGAACATTTTCTCCATAACTTGTAAAAAAGTCACTGATGACACTTGAATATTTATCCCCTTTTGACTGGACATTGTTGTTGGAAAAATATAACCTATGCTTATTTGGCTTATGCATGTATTGCTTGTGCTCAAAAGTTTTCTTGGTTCAGGATTTGATAGTGTGACTAGGCCAGCACATGGAACCAAATCCTAGGACAGCAGGAAATACCCATGACACATAAGCCTGACAGTAAGCCTGAAAAACCACCAACGGCTCAACACCACCACCTGGAGAGTACCAAACGGCTTAGCAACATTGGGTAACATAGCTGCTCCAATCATAATCATAGTATTTGCTGCGTAGATTCAAAACTGTAACCAATACCAAGCTTACACTCACTGCGACAAAATGTAACCAATCGTGACTACTGCTTTTACTTCCTGCCTTACTTCCTAGTGTAACCCAAATAAAGGAGTGGTCCAGAGTCAGATCTGAGCTTTTTCACTCACCCGGAAGGAAAACTGCATGTTTGTCTTCATTCCCTCTGTGGGTAGCCCGCCTGGGATGCAGAGGCGAAACGAGGTCTCTCTGCACATTGTTTGTATAGAAACTGTTTTTAACATTGTTCAGTTGCTACAGAGTTCCCCAGATTCGTTTCTTTGTAAGCCTAAATATTTACTTTCTGTTTCCAAAAATAGATCATAGCTGCATTTTTCAGGGTCAAAAAGTATTTTTTTTTAAATTGAAGTGTTGATTCATTTTCTTTGAAAAACTGTAATTCTTAAAAATCAAAAGCAAGAGAAAAACATTTCCACTGCAAAATGTGAAAATAAAAACTTTTTTTAATTTTGATGTTAATCCAAAGTATTTCTTCCTTCTGGAGTTTAATTTCAGTTCAAATATTTAAAATCATCCTTAAACCCTTCTATATTTAGTCGCCATCTTTCCCCTCTTTCTGAATAATCACTCTTTTCTAAATTTTCTCTTTAATCAGGTAGACTTTTTGGCATAAAGTTATTTAAAACTCACCCAGAGGTCTGTATGCTGGTTGTGCCTTTTTGTGGTTTGACTTTCAAACTTGTTTCATTTTTTTTCCCTTCTTGATTCCTCTGCAGCTGCACGCTGCATCTCCACAGTCCAGCTTCATTGACCTTTGAGGTGTTCCTTCCCCCATCCCAGGTCAGTCGCCACCTTCCTTGGGATTGCAGAACACCCCCTCCTCTTCGGGACAACTTAGGGTTCAGCTCCTGGATCGGAACTGCCTCGATCTACTAGCTGTTAAGCAGTTTGGCTTGAGAGCTCCCTGAGTCTGTTGCTTCAGCGCCGCACTATCCGTCGGAAGTCTCCTTTAAAGGACATTTTCAATGTTCAATGTTCAATCTGCTATTGAAGGCTAAGATACCTAAAATATGGCTGGAAGCTACCATCACACTAATTCTAAAAGAAGAAAGCGATTTGGAAGGAATAAAGAACTATGGGCCCATATACTTACTGAATGTGGATTACAAAATTTTTGCAGCAATTATGGGAGAGAGACTGAAAGCTTCTTGACGGACTGTATTTACAAAGACCAAAATGGTTCCTATCTAAAAGACAGATTAGGAATAATTTAAGAATTATAACAGATGTCCTAGAGTATTATCAGATGCATTCTGGGAAAAAATGACACTGTCTTATTCTTTTATTCAAATTTTATAATGTTAAAATAAACAACAATGGGGATAGTGGGTAATCCTGCCTTGTTCCTTTTCTTATTTCTATTTTGTTGGTATGTTCTCTGTTTACTATTATTTTAGCTTCTTGTTTCTGATAAATTGCTTTAACCATGTTTATGAATCTTGGTCCTACTTCCACTAGCTCTAATTGTCTCAGCATAAAATGCCCAAAAGGCATTCGACAATATTTCTTGGCAGTTTATGCTGAGACAATTAGAACTAGTGGACCAAAATTCATAAACATGGAACAAGGCAGGGTTGCCCACTATCCCCATTGCTGTTTATTTTAACATTATAAAATTTGAATAAAAGAATAAGACAGGATCCTGAAATAAAATGACTAAATATCAAAGGGGAAGAGTACAAAATACAAGCATATGTAGATGATTTGGCATTCATTATAGAGAACCCGCAAGAATCAATTCCAAAATGAATAGGATTAATATTCCAAAATAATAAGGAAAAAAGTATTAGTGAAAAATTTGAGTCAGACAACAAAAACAGCTACAAGAAAGAATGGAGATTCAAATAGTTAAAAAGGTTAAACATCTGGAAATTAATATTACAGCTAAATGCTCAACTTTAAAAAGGGATAACTATGAGAAACTAAAGGACCAAATAAAAGATCCAAGAGACATTTAAGATGGTGATGCGTTAGCAGGCTGCAGACCCGAGTTTCCGGTATTGGTGCCTGGTGCCTTGGAATTATGTATGTATGGAGGGATGTGCAGAGTGTAGCGCAAGGGGCAAAATTTGCTTACACCTATGTAGAGATGATAAATATCGGGCTCGCAAGTCAATTGGGAATTACCAGAAATTTTCAGCAGTTCAACATAATAAACTGCATGGCAAGGCCTTCAGGATCTCCATGCATTGCTATCGGATCAGGAAGGCACAAACGGAAGCGAAAGGAGTGAAAACAAAAGCACAACTGCAGATCTGGTCTGCTGGCTCAGCTTCGAAAGCAACCCAACAGACCAGTGCTGCCTACTGCCTTTCTGATGAATGCCAGATCCCTCGTCCACAAAATCAAAGAACTAGAGCTGCAGCTCGAAGCAAATAGGCTCCACTACACAAAGTTGTGTGATGGTTGTCACGGAGACATGGCTAAATTCATCTGTACTTGATGCAGCAGTGAGGTTAACTAGCCGGGTCATCAATCTCTTCAACAGGAATGGCAACTCCGGAAAGAGTAAGGGAGGAGGATTCTGTATTTATATACATGGTGACTGATGTGTTAACAGCAGAGTAGCCTATACCTACTGCTTTCCAGATGTGGAACTAATAACTGTCACATGTATGCCATTTTATTTGTCCAGAGAAATCACTGTGATAATTATTACAGCTGTTTATATTCCACCTGCTGCCAATGTCAGCATGGCGCTCTCTGAGCTATATGATGTCATCACCAGGCAGCAGCAAACTTATCCATAGGGGGCTCTTGTTATGGCTGGGGGCTTCAATCAAGCTTATCTAAAGACAGTTCTCTCTAAGTTTGTACAGTATGTGCAGTTCTCAACCAGAGGAAAGAACACCTTAGATCGTGTGTTTTCCAACCTGAAACAGGCATACAGAGCAATCCCTCTACCCCACCTGGGTACATCTGATCATCTTTCACTGCTGCTATGCCCGTAGTATGTCCCTCTTGGGAAAAGAACTCAGCCAGTTATGAAAATGGTTAAAACCTGGCCAGAGGGTTATCTCAGTCAACTGTCGGACTGCTTTGAAACCATTGATTGAAGTGTATTTGAATACCAAGACCTGCATGTATAAAGCGATGCCATGCTTTCTTACATCAAAGTGTTCACTGACAGCGTAACAGTGGATAAGTGTATCAGAGTCTATGGAAATTGTAAACCCTGGATGACTGCCAAGGTACGGAGGCTCCTGAGAGTCTGGGATTCTGCCTTTAAGGTAGGGGACAGTGATAGATACAAAGAGGCCAGGGCAAACTTCAGAAGAGGCATTAAGATGGCAAAACAACAATACAAACATAAGGTGGAGAATCATCTAGCAGACAGCAACCCGAAGCAAGTGTGGCAGGGACTGCAGCATCTAACTAATTATAAGGGCAAAATTAGGAACACGGTCAATGCAGATGCCTCATTGGTAGGGGAGTTGAACATCTTCGCTCGCTATGAGGTGAAAAGTCCAGACCGTGTAGCCTCTGCCTGCAGGTCTTCTGATTCCCAGCCACTCACTCTAGACGAACACCAAGTGAGAGCTGTATTGAAGGCTGTGAATCCCAGCAAAGCTGCAGGCCCAGATGGGGTGCGGAGGATAGTGTTAAAGACCTGTGCCGACCAATTAGCAGGGTGCCTGACAAAGATCTTTAACATCTTCCCGCAAACGGCCAATGTTCCATCATGCTTGAAAGCAGCTACTATTGTCCCAGTCCCAAAGAAAACAGCAATTAACTGCCTAAATCAGTGGTTGCCAACCTGTGGGCCATGGCCCACTGGTGGGCCACCAGAGAATCTGGATGGGCCGTACTGGCTCAGATTAATAATTAATATTTTCAGACACTGCAGCACTGGCCTTCCATCCTGGAATGCACCCGGCAGGTTTCCTAGAACGGCCAAGACTCCAGCACAGACTTTTGAGACACTCGAGAGTGTTTGCACTGCAACGTCGCAGATATTACTTATTAACCTGAGCCGTGTGCATCTCTGTCACAGGTGGGGAATGGAGGGGGGGTGCAGATCTAGGAAGCCAACAAGCTGGGCAGTGGTGGTGGCCGGATGAAAGAGCAAACCAATAAAGAAACAGGGCCAGCTGAGCAGAGCACCCCATGGAGGGATCACTCGGCTTGGGAGCCGCCCTGGTAAGCCGACCTCGAGGCGCACACAATAGCCCTGCCGATCATGGTGGGAAGCGGCTCAGTGCGTGTCTGGCCAGAAGTCCCAGGGCTTTTGAATTGCAGCTTTCTGTGAAGCAACAGGCTGCAGCTCAGGCACTTGATGGGGCAGAGCTCGCCTCTTCTCATGGCCTCCCCAAAATGTCTCGGGAGAAAAGCTGCCGGAGAGTCAAGTCTCTTTCCTCACTGGACTCCTGGCACTGGACTCCTGGCACTGGCATTCCAAGCGAGCCCCATCACTTTCCCTGCCTCCAACCCCTCGTCCTTCACCCCGACTGGCTCAGATCGAGAGCGTGGGGTGCACACTCATGGCGGGTGGTGCATGGAGGGCCTGCCCCATCTGGCAAAAAGAGAAGAGGCACTTGTTTTGGAGAGGCGCACACCCCTCCGCTGGGGTGTTGCTGAGCAGCAAAGCCACCGTTTTTTAAAAAAATGTTTGGTACTTCCTTACTAAGGAAGGCTTACTAAGGGAGGGTGAGGAGAGGAGAGTCCAAGCCCATGTGGCCCACAGGTTGGCAACACTGCTCTAAGAGGGTGGGGTAGACCCCAGGGGGTCTCTGTTCTAACCTGCTTTATGGGAGGGGGCTGGGATGCACCGCACTGCATGGTTTCATCTCCTTCCAGCCTCCTCTTTTGCAGAGAGCTCGGCTCATAGCTACATAGCTGCAAGGTTTGCAACTGGCTTGGTTTGGCTCAGCTCAATTCAGGATCCTTCCCAGCTGGTGGAGACCATATGGTAAGCCTTCCCCTCTCCAGGTGGCTGTAGCTGTCAATCTCCATCCGATCAGGAAGGAGCAATTGTGCAGCTTCTGGCGATGCCCAAGCCAGACCTGGACCGATACAGGACACCCGGCTAGACTTTTTCCTTTGCGTCCATCCTCCCCCCCCAAAAAAAACAAATACAGGTAGCCTTAGCCGCCTGCTGATCCGGGCTCCATATGCTCTCTGTCCCTTTGTCTTACCTAGGCAGAAACTGCATTAACCATCTCCATGAACAGTTGAATCTTAATTTCAATTTTAACCAAGGCTGCAGATGGACATTGATGCCAGCCGAAGTAGTACATAAATAAAATAAATTGAATTTAGTTTCTGTCCTGGCCTTGGGAATGACTCAGAGGGCAGATCTGCCTTGAAAATGCTAATAGTTTTCCTAGTTTCTCAAAGATGATGGGGAAAAATATCTATGCGAGGAAGGGAAAAGGGGAAGGTTCTGAAAATTTTCCCTGTAGAGTTGTGTGTGGTCGAGAAGTCGTTGAAAAGGACAATAGAAAATCCAGATGTCTTTCTGTCTGTCTCTCCCATTCACTCTCTCTCTCAATCTCAGTCTCGTGTGTTTTTTTTCTCTGTCTCTCTGTCTCTCTCTCTTTTAAGCAGGAAGAAATATCACACTAAAATGTGTAATACTTAAATTAGTTTCAATTACTTTGTAATAATTAAACTAACTAATAATTTTACTACAATTAAACAAGCTTTAAAGATGTTATGATTAAATAAGCATTTATGATTTTGTTATAATTAAATAAGATTTTGAAATTTTGTTATATTAAATAGGTACCTTTTATATTAATAAAATGGAAGTTCTCTGATCATTATTTTACAAATGTATGTACCTTCTTAAAAAATTCGTATTGGTGGGCCTCGGGATTACAAATTATGAGTTTGGTGGTCCCCGAGATCAAAAAGGTTGACGACCACTGTATTAGTCAACAGCGGGCAATGGATGGCATTCTCCAGACATGGATGGCTGGAAATTCTGGAAATTCACACATCTTAAAGTTGCCAAAGTTGAGAATAACTGAGCTAATGGAATCAGGAGGTTCAGTGGTTCCTGCTTCTTAACCAGTATCCCCACCTTTTTGCAAATGTTCCCTCATACTTGCTCTGATTGAATGTAACCGGCAATGCCTGTAGGTCACAAATGAAAAGTCCCTTAATTTTACAGTATTAATCGTAAGTTTGTATCAATTTTGTAATTGTATTAGTGGTAATATCTTTTAACATATTCAGTCTTGGACTGAATTAATGAAATATTTTTTTAACAATATATGTGAGAGATAAAAATAATTTAAATATCATTGATATCTGTCTTATTTATTTGTTAACTTCGACTGGATAATAACTATTTCTCTAGACCTTATTTTAACTTTTATTTCTACCTCTTAGAATGTTTTAATACAAGAATCAGAAAACTTCAGAAAGAATTTGGAAGAATCTTTACATGATAAGGTATTCTAGATGAATTACAGCCTTTATTAATAATGTTATTTTTAAAAAAATACAATCATAAGAATTTCTAGGTTGCAATTATATGCACGTATATTTGAGAGTAAGACGATTATCTTTATACAAATGTTCTAAACTAATAGATGAATTCAACATAAGTCCAGTTAATATTAATGATAACACTAATGTTATTAGTTAGTTTGCTCATCCAAACAACACAAAGTATTGTCTTTTCTTCCATTTATGCTTATCTATAGCATTTAAACAGTTCTTATCAAAACAGGTTTCTTTTTCTGATAAAAGTCTAGATTAGATTTCCTTTGAATATTCCTTTGAGCATACTTTATTTAAGAAACCTTGGCTTGTACAAAACAGCCACCAACGTTCCTAGCTTTAGTGATTATCTTTCCTCCTTCTGTTGTATAAAATCCTCTAGGTCTCAGGAGCAGAGTTATTAAGGGTGAAGATTGGTTAGAATAAAAGTATGATTAGAGTTCCTGTCTACCCTCATGGAAAGTACAAAACAGCTGTGCATGTTTGTGCTTAATAAACATATTTCTACTATTTGTTCCATTGTTGTAGCACTAAGCTATATTTGCTCTAATGTGGTCAAGGATATGGTGGCAATATGCATTTTACTCCCTAGAACTGCTCCTTATGATGTTGAATGGACCCAAAGAAAGTGATTGGCCCAAGGTAACCCAGTAAATTTCTTGGTTCAATTTGAATTTAACTGGGGGCCTGTGCAGTTCTAGCATAACACATTAACCACTTGCTGTATTGGTTCCTTTTGTTTACATTGCATTTTGAAAGTCAGCATACTAAACCAGTTCAATGCCAAAACTATACATAAGCATAACAAAAATGTGAGATTACTAAATACAGTTCAGATAGATCCTCTAAGTCATAACCTAAATAACAGAAACCATTATAGATATAGATACAGAGAGATAGAGGTGACGGGAGAGAGAGAGAGAGAGAAAGAGAGAGAGAGAGAGAGAGAGAGAACATGTGCATGGTAGGAAAGAATAAATGGTGGCTATTTTCTGGATAGTTTCCATGAGAGGAAGAAAATCTATAGTAAAGTAAATTGAGAAAGTGATTGAAAATATTTCTCTCAAGGAGGAAAATAGACCAATGTGAGGACTAGTACATAAAATCCTAGATATCTTAACTGACATTTTACTTATAGTAACATTTGAATTATATTTGACAAATATTTCTAGACTGTACCTTTGTTAACACAACTAGCTTAATAAAATGTAGCTCTCCATTAAGGCCAGTGTTGTTGTCCTGCAACAAATACGAATGCAAACTACAACACTGGCTATTTTTTAATGAGAAAGCTCACCCTTTGCACTTGATTTTGATAATAGTAAGCATCACACTGGAAAAAGTATCAATAGCTACACATAAAAGCCTCATTACTTGTAGCAGGGCTTGGTGACAGCTAATTTTAGCTGGGTTGATGCCTTAATTTTAAGCTGTTCCTGTATTAAAATTATTTAAAATTGTACAATGTAAATGTGCTGAAAATGCAACAATTTTGGAATATGTGAAGAGTATTTCTAGTATTCTATTTGTCACATCTGGAATCTCCAGTTTATTAGTGATGGGCCTCCAGATCAGTTCTTTGTACATAATGAATTGGTCCATTTCTCATCACTATGCACTTAGGATTGAAGTTGCGCATAAATATATCTAGACAACATGAATTTTGTCTACAAATACATTGCTAATAATTTCTTTTTCAGTTTTGTCAGATCTATAAGCCTGTTTTATCAGATGTTTTAATAGTTCTGTACTATACTAAAAATATCCATCTATAAATATTTAATCTAATTCACCTTCTGCTGTCCTTTGCCTCACATAATTCCCAAGGCAGTATGCAAGATAGTGATTGTGGGACTTAACAATATATCTGCAAGGTATTACAGTAGAGAACTAGTTTAATTATTGCTGCCTTCTGGCATATTTACAACTTCTCAGTCAGGTTAGTGTACTGCTGTGAGATTCCCTATTGGTCTTCCATCTTAAATACTAACAAGATTTGGGTATGCTTAGGTTCCAAGCCCAGACAAGATCATCCAGGTGTTGTATTGGAGGAAAGTTAGGTAATTCATGTACATTTGTAGAATATGATTCAACTATTCAGAGAACTAATATTAAATGACAATAAAATTTGATGAATAATTTTGAACTTTCATGTTATCTATATTAATCAGTTATTATTATTTGTTTCAATTTTCAGGAAAGATTAGCAGAAGAGATAAACAAGCTGAGAACTGAATTTGACCAGTTGAAAATACGAGCAGGTTCTTTAATTGAGCCCACATTATCCAGGTAGCACAAGAAAATGACACTTTTTTCATTAACATTACTTCGATGTTTCAGTCATGTATTTAAAACATTCTTCATCATCCATAATTGTGATTGCTGTTTGTGGGACTGTGAAATTTTCTTTCACCAGATATGATAAAGCGCTCTAATTTAAATGGCATTAAAGTTAAGGTTACTTTTCTATGGATAGGGAAGAGATATCATGACTATTACTTAGTTGGTGATTCTCTCCAAACTCAGTAGCAGATACCTTAAATAGCTGCAGGTAGAAAGCCATAGCGCAATAAAATTGTGACTGTATTCATTCATTTATTCATTCAATCAAATTTATATGGCTGCCTATCTAACCGCATCGTCAAATAGCTGTGGAAATAAAGAGCTATCAACTAAGTCAATAATAAAAATAAATCATGAAATCATAGAATCATGAGTTGGAAGGAAACTAAGATTATTATTTAGCTTATTGTTTAATATGTTTCTGAACTTATTTCTGGTGATTTTATTTTATTTTTCAGTTCTTGAAACATTTTAAATAGGAAATGAATTAGATAATAAATTAATTTCACTTACTAATCATGTGTGTGCTTCTATTTTTCCTCATGGGATTCAAATGTTATAAATGTCACAGATCAGTGAAATCATTTCTGATCTTTTCATTTTCAGATGGGTTGTTTCA
>JANHFO010003062.1:70844-82876 GCA_032468095.1 Pareas carinatus | reverse complement strand
TGGTTGCAATTTATGTTCTGGCTTGTTTGTTAATGTGTTGTTTTGTTTCCCATTATTTATAAAACTGAGGGAGTTTAAGAAAACATTCAAAATGCTCAGCATGCACACATAAATGAAATATTTTAATGTCAGATCATATTCATAAAAGTTACATTGTTTACATAGAGTTCATTTGTACGTAGGAAAAAATGTTTTAAATGAAAATTGTTTTTTTATGCTGTCAATCCTATTAAACAAATTAACATGTGCTTTGTATATACAGCTTGACAGGAATATAGTTCTAATATTTCACAGGAAATTGTGCCTTTTAACAATTACAAGGCTTTCATTCTTAAAGAAATAATAACATCTTAATCTTAATAGCTGAAATACACCAATGATTTGAATGGTGCAAATGTCAATGTTACTGAGACTATTAATGTTGCTGAGACTAGTTTAAAAAAATCTTAAGTGATTTTCTTCATTGCATAGTGAATATGTAAACTTATTAAAATTTAATATTTGTGGTATTATATATTGATCTGCTTAAGTTTTATTCAAATAATAGATCAAATATTTTAACAGGAGCGCAGGAAGCTAGTAGCCATTGGTCAGAAATGTCTTAATATTTAAGCAATCAAAATACAATTTAACCAAATTTAAACATTTTAAAGTTTACTTGATATCAGGAACAGAAATGCCAATTGAAAATTTGCTGGATTGTGCTCTTGTGACTGATATGAATTATATTAATTGTGCAAAGGAAAAAATGAAAAGAAAATCAGAAGAATAGTAAGGAAATAATTTTATGTTGCTTAACAGCATCTTTCGTTTCATATGCTCCAAAAATGTTTGTGAAAGTGGAGTTTGTATCCACTGCATGGATTTTGTAAAATAAGATTATGTAAAATAATAATAATAATAATAATTTCAACAGTTATATCTGGCTTTACCAGATTTGCATCAAGTAAAATATTTATTAATGAAACTACTGTACAGGAAACAGCAAAGCGAAATGCATAATACAGAAAAAGTACACGCTAGGTGACAGATGGAAAAGTGCATGCAGGTTGCTTTAAATTTTAAGTCAGAAACAAATAATACTAATGTTGATCCCTAATATCTTAAATGAGTGAGAAACTTCTCTAAATTTACCAAAAATGCCATTGAACACATTATGACTAATACACATTGGCAAGCAGTATGAATTCAGATTTTGGATCTTATTTTACAGGTATTTTTGCTTGACAAATGTGAGTTTAAATAGATTCATAAAAAAGGAAAAATCTTCTCAAATTGGACTGGGTAGTTCTGCCAGGTTGCTCTGATGTCACACACAGCCTCCAAGTGTTTAATTAGACACCATCAAATCACATATGTCGTGTTAACATTCAGGAAATGACATTGAGTCTGTCTTTAAAGAATTATTTTTGGCTCAATAAATTTTAAATGTATGGTTTATCATAACCTAATATTGTCTTTGTCTTCACTGCAGTGGTTTTCCGATCAAACTTTCCCCTTCTTTTAATACTTTAGGGAATTTTCAAACGTCGGGATGTTTGGCTGTAATGCCCCAAGATTTGTTCTCCCTGAAAGAAATCATAGTGACAATTTATTAAACTACAGAGCAACCTGGCTTTTAGGGGTCTGTACTTTTAGATTGTGTTCAATATACCTAACAACTAAATTGTGATGCATTTCACCATAATTAATTATTATTTTTTCATGCAATTACTACTTCCATTCCTTATTCTCTGGGCTTTGGGTTTTAGATTTATTTGATTGGGGTTGAAATTGGTTTTATTTTTTAATGATTTTAAAAGAAATATGCCAACCTGTTCTTAAAACACAAACAGTTGCAACCCAGTAACTGTTGTTTGTAATTAAGTCTCATTAAATGCAATGAAATGTATTGAATCTATATTAATTTAAGTCCCATTCCATTTAATGAAACTTAATTTGGTTTAAAATTTTAAATTGTGCTCTCTATGACTGGAAGGAAATTTCCATTCCAAGCCACCTCAAGCTAGTTGAATTTGTGTTCAATGGGACTCAAATTAATTGGAATTAACTTGACCAACTTTTCATTGGCCTTAAGTGCAACTAGAGCTCATTGGATCAGAGCTATATAGTTAAAAGCTGCAACCTAAAAATGGGTTGTAATATCAATCAGTGGAGCATTATTTTCAATTTTTAAAAATAGAAATCTTAAATTACATCAGGTATATTATTATTAAACAAAAACTAGAAGTAATCTTATTTTGTAATTGCTGTAAGATTCCCATTAATGTGTTAAGTACTTCACACAAAATCACACAAACTATAAAGCAACACAACACACTGCCACAGTCAAGAAAGACTCCAATTTTTAAAAAGGAAAATTGATGGTAAATAAAACTCCTTTGATTCAAAATGGTTTATTCACACAAATTTAATAGGATATATCACAATTGTTTGGTCCATAAATATTTAGGGGAAATAGTTTCTATACAATGTATTTTTCAATAAAACAAAGAAAACATGGACAACTTTGCTAGACCACTTAACTGTACTATAAACACGAAGCTCAATATATAAGATTATTGAATTTATCAACTATATCTGAAAGAGTGCACAACTGCTTTCTATGACATGTTTGTCCCCTCTACCAGGTTACACCATAAAAAGAGTTTCAGAAATTAGAGGTAAAACAGTACAAAACTAGTGAGGTGTCAAAAGGGTTTAAAACAGTTAATTTAACAAACAACACATATATATCCTGATTTTTTTTCCACAAGCTTACTCCCAAGTTATAGCATAAGGCACATTGTAGAACTGAGTTATAAGAAGTCTACTTAATAAAGTAGATCTATAGTACCATATAGTTGTTCTGTCAAAGAACAAAATTTATATGTATCAATTTTTTGTACCTGTAAAAGTGTATTAATAAAGATCTCAGCCTTTCCAAGGTTGTTTGGTCTGGTTAGTGGTAAATGCCCATAAGGTAATAGAAACAGGAAAAGTCCAAGATTGGCACCTCAATCCTAACTATATCAACTTGGAAGTAAATTCCACTCATGTCAATTGAACTTCCTTCTAAATGTGCTTTAGGACAGCAGCCTTAAGCTTTCTAGAAGATCATAACCACACTGGCTAAATATATAACAACAAAGACACATTTTCTCCATTACAGTGTTAACATCTCTTCCATTGTTTTTTTCTTTAAAAAATAAGCTACTTTTCTGTGCTAATTTTCTAAAAACCCTGAGCAAAAGTTAGAATAATGCACTTTATTATGGGCAGTGAACTGTCAGTATGTATCCACTCATTATTTGAGATCAACCCCCTCCCACCTTCAAATAATCAATTAAAAAAAGATTTTAAATAAAATGAGAGAGGTATGGCTGAAAGAAAAGGGGAAGAGAACAAAGAGAAGATGGATAAAATATAAACATTGTGCAAAAGTTATTCTTAACAATCTATCCAAACATGATTTTGACATTTTTTGGAAAGTCTCCCCTGTTTAATTAGTGTTTTATTAGTAGAAAGGATACAAATGAACATTCACCACTGCCCAGACCATTCAGACTTTAGCTTAAATTTAAAAAAAACGAACCACTTGCAAATGTAAACTAGGAAAGGTGTTTCCAATCAGCAATACATCCACAAGGCTTCTGAGTTTGGCAGCTTCCGAGAATTTCAATTTTCAAAAGAATTTTGTTTTTAATGTAAAGTGTTTTTTCAGATTGGAAAAGAAAAGAGTTTTTACTTGCCTTTTTAATGGAAAAAATGGGGGCAGGGGGAGCGGTCACGATCCAACATGGAATTAAACTAGTATACAGGGCAATCCAAATATTGTCTAATCAAAAATTAATTCCATTGTGTCAAGTGGGACTGATCTTCAATCACATTAAGACTACATTTTTAAATACCATTGTATTATGCTAGAATCATCAAATGTAGCTGTGAGTCTGCTAGGGCAGTATGTCTACCTTTGTATGTATTATTTTGTGTATTAATTATAAACTCATACACACAAATTAACCCTAGGTGAAGTTCCATGTAGCTAGCGCAGTACAATATATATATTTACTTGGAAATAAGCTCCCAGTGAGTTAAAACAGGCAGACTTACAATATGACAGTAGCACAGTATTATTCACATATTTGCTGAACTTGTCTTTTGATGCTAATACATTAAAATGGCCAGCATTTACCCATGTTAGAAAAGATGCAAGTATGTTCAAAACATCCAAGAATAGATATATTTAAATAGTTGTTCAAACATTTTAAGAAATTATATTTTGCCTATTTCCATCCTCTTTTTAAAATGATTGAAAATCTGAATATTTACTTTAATAATGACAATTCATGTTTTAAAGTCAAAGGTTGTGTTAGCAATTTTGTAAAGATTATGATTATTTTTCTAAACTTATAGTACTCCACCTTGTCCTATTGAAATGTAAAAGTGTTTAATATTCACATGCTGGATTTTACATTTATTAAGGGAAAAAAAAACAGTATTCAAGATAGATACTGTAACGGCTGCAATCTCCAAACCACTCCGCTCAGAGTAAACTCTCTTGTTTAGAAATAATTAACATAGAGCAGAAAGTATTACCATTTTAATAGGGCAAAAATTTTAGCCTCAAGCTACTGATAATATCTAGCAAAATTTATCTACTTTGAAATCCTTTTTATTTCTATGGGACAACATTGAGTAGACATTTAATTCTCCCCTTTAAAACAACAAGATTGTTTTTTAATTTAGTCTTGGGTATGTTAGTGTTTTACTGTCAGTCTCACTGCAAACAAGATGAAGCTGAAAACTGTGTTTGTACAGTTGACTAGGAACTAGCCCCAAGCAAATGTTTCTAGGATCAATGTGTTTTAGAAAAAAGTTTGTATTAGATACACATAACCAACATTCATACTGTCTGAGGCTGTTCTATTTTCCAACACTATTTACTACCCTGCAGACAGAAGATAACGATTGATGTTCATAAATGGTCTAAGTTAGCTGAAAAGTTAATGTAAATGTTATTCATCCTATGTACATAACTGGGGTATTACAAATCCTGAAAAACAATATAGCTGAAACATGGAATAAGTGATAGGGTTCATATGCTACTTTAAGATACACTGTTTACTTTGGACTTGATGTGATATGTGAGATTTGCTGTGATCGTTTGTGACTTAACCACCTTAAACCCAGTAAGTTAGTTTATTCACTAAACAAAGGTGGTTTAGCATGATACATGAAACCTGTTCATTCGTTGCTCACTCAAGCTCTTATATATAATACATTTTCAAAAAATTAATTGCCTTTTGTTTTAAAGGATGTTGATCGGCTAGAAAGGGCAGAAAAGGCAGAAAATAGAATTTCACATTTAGGTTATTAGCTTTTATATATCTGAAGAGGCTTCTAAGCACTATAGCATAAAGCATCAAACTGAAGTCAGTTAATAAATGAAGAATTCACATATATTCTGGGGCTGGGGTCCATTATTTCCATACTTACTCCCTCTCGTTTTTTCCCCACCCATATTAAGTCTAAAAAAACCTGTGCAAACCTCAGTTCCAAATAAAACTTTTACAACCTTTTTGAATGCATAGAAAATGAAAGAAGGTACAAAATGTAAATATCTGAATGACAGATTAAGGATTAAAAATCTGAAAATATAAATCATTCCTGGGCAGTCTTTCAGTATGAAATACTGGCATTGATTAAAAATGGTCAGAGCGTGTTGGTATCTATGACTGAGGAAACATCCACAGACAGCTGGGCTAGGCAGACCACAAATATTTCTGACATAATTATACTAACACTCAACCCATATGTGATTTAATTAGATGACCTGTATATGAACTAGAGTCCTCTATTAGACATGTAGTATGTCTCAGGAGGAATACAAACAACTCTCTTAACACACATCTGTAACTGATGCGCAATAACTGACCTTATGATAGTTTGGTTCTTTAGGCTCTTCCTACTCATTGGTTCCTTCTATATATACCAATGTGTATATTATTTGAGTGGTGTGCTCTTTACAACTTTTTTCTTCAGGCTATGCTGGTTCCATGTAAGTGGCAGGTCAGTCATATGATTTGATGCCAAAAGCAACTACCACTAGTTTGGCATGCCAACCCAAGTCACATCATGACACGGTAGAATGCAAATTGAGTAGGTTTGTACATGGCAAGTATATCATAAAGACAGCTTCCAAATTGCAGGGAACCACCATAGAATAAAGACAGCAAGTAACACAGATCACCTGACTTAGAACAAATGTCCCTACTGATCCAGATTTGACAACTAGCCAATACCTGCTTTTAAAGTTGGAAGTCTAGCTTGATTTAGCAATGTATTTCACTGAATCAAGGGGAGAGTAATGTGATATGGAAAAGGAACTCAGTTATCTCAAGTGGCAGATTTTATGATGTTAAATATTTTTAGATTTTTCACATCAGACACCAAAAGAGCTTGGTCAGTCTTGGTCAGCGAGATTTCCTTACAACTGTATGTTTTTTATGATTCAGATGCCAATCATTTGAAGAAAACAAACACTGAACTATTTATTTGGAAATACAGTTTTCTGATTAACATATCAACCATTTTACCCTCAGTAAATTCTGGAAATAAGGAACATACAATTTTAAGAGGCACTTAAACCTTCCCTTTAATTAGGCAATGATTAAAAGAAAATCAAACAACAATTTATATAGACAAGTTCATGTTGCATTATAATAGAATTCTATTACTGCAAACTCATTTGCCAAGTGGTTGTGGGTGCTACACACCAAATTGGTTTTCCCAAATATATTGTGGTATTGTTTATTTTTTTAAAAAAAATGTTGCAAATAATATTAATAGAAATTATAATCATATAATGGAGAAAGAAGAAGAGGAAGCAGAAGCAATGAATAAGAAGAATTTTGAAATCAAATGTTAGAAAATGTTTGTTAAGGTAGTTTGTGAGGGGCTCGCGGAATCGTGGCTGTCCATGTTAGAGGTCACTGATGATACTACAGTGATAGTGGGATTGGTCAGGTCTGTTAAAGTGGTCGCAGTGCCGGGTGGAGTGAGAGCGCCGCTGTCTGCTGAGGGCGGTGCCGGAAGTGACGTGCCATCAGCTTTATCAACACCCCCATTCTCCTGTCGCAAAAGATTCCTTCTGAATTTGGCTCTTGCGTTTTGGAACCAAACCTGCAAACCAATCCCAATTGATTTCTTTACCAATGTTAGCTTTTGTTTTTGACTATCTTTTTCCCCCCTGTATTTTTTGCTTCTTCCTATTTCTGATTACATTTTTAAGGTTGATGGGTTTTCTTGTTTTACCTTTCTCCTCCTTCCCCCTCCCCCATATGCACTGGTCACACTTGCTACTATATTATCTGGGGACTCTTTCAATAATAATTCACTACGACTATCAAATAATCCTTTTAGTGGGCACTTATGGTTGTTTTTATTTTTCACTTGTGCCATAACATCTTAGTGAAATAAATATTCCACTAAAAACACTTATGATCATTTAAAAATATGGAGAGTATTAAATGGAGGATGAAATAATTCATGCCTCACTTTTCTTATGTGATTTCTGTGTGTCCTATTTCAAAACTGAGCTAGTTACTTTGAGGTCATTGGCCTCTTGTATACAGAGTTGCACTTAAACTCATTCCACTCATTTTCAGTGGCTTCTATGGGGTTGGCCCACAAGTAATGATCTAAATCATTTATAGGTATGATACACTATGGCCAAAACCCTGCATCTGTTAAAAATATTATAACTTCTTCCAAAATTATTGGTTCTTTCAACTATATTATGAAAGAGTCACATTTGAGAGCATCACATCTTACAGAGCAATCCAAAAATAACAGATTTAAGCACTTTACATACAACACAAATCCCATGTGATGTATTAATTGCTGCACTGCACTGCACTGCTTCAGAATTCAGTGGTAGGAATTAAATCTATGAATGCTCTCTATGCAATCCTCCAGAATATCTTCAATGTATAGTGTTAAATCAACTTGCTAGTGACACTATTAGGCCAAAATGTTTTTCTTCATATTATCTTAGTATTCCAATATAATGCAGTATAGCAACAAATACTCCCATAGGATTGTTGACTGAATATAATAAAACTCAGTTCAGCTTGACACAGAGGCCTCTTGAGGTTACTTCTGGCTAATAAAAATGGAGAAATGCAGTAAAATAGATTATTTGCCTTAAATTCAATATCCAATTACTGTTTTAATTACAAAGGATGCCAGTATATTTTACATATTTCCCATCCCAATCAGAGCATACAAAATTGATTCTCCTTCAGTCCTGAGAGCAGTAGCTCTGGAAGGAAACTTAATTGCCCACTTAAATATACCTTCAGTACCCTTGGAGGATAAGATCTGAATATGTAAATGATTACCTACTTATCTATTGGAGGAGTCAGCTAACTTAAGTTAGCAGAAGGAAAATGTAAGGGATATGTAATTTTTAAATAGAAAGGAATGGAAGGAAGACATTTATAGCAGAGGCTTCTTACCTGAAGAACTCTCTTAGTTAGTCCAGTCTTCTGGGCAAGCTGCTTGAGGTCCTTAGCATCAGGATTGTGGTTAATGGCAAAGTAGGACTTCATGGTACGGAGCTGGTGATGTTTAAAAGAAGTGCGCATGCGCTTAGTCTTCTGAGATGGAGGATAAGGCTGCTGGTCTCTGTCCAGATGATCTGCCTCATTTTCATTGCAACCTGTTTGGGAAAACAACAAGCAGCCAAAGAATTGGAAAGTTGAAAATAAGCAATGTGTTCTATCTCTGTGTAAATGGATAAAAAAATCCCAAGGTACAATGTTAATGTATTTCCTTCCATTGCAGCATTACAACTTTAATATCGTTTATTTATTTATTTTTATTAATTTATTTAATTAATTTATATATCGCCCTACTCCCGAAGGACTCAGACCTCAGGATTCACTTAATGTACTACATGCATAATATAAAGAAAAATAGATGGTACAGTCCTGGACATCATTCCAGACAGAAAGTGGAAAGACTAGTGTTTTCAATCTTTCCATTTTTAAAGCGATCCCTACTACCTATTTGTTTCTAAAAATGTGAAAATAGGATATAATCTATAAGATATTCTAGTGTAAAATAATAAAATATAGTTAAAGAACAAAAATGAACAAGAGAAAAGTATAGAGTTTTTAAAATAATAGTAGACCTGAGTCATCTTGCTGTGACCCAAAATCAAGAATAAAAAGTAGACCCTTACATGTGGCATAGAAACAGACTGGTGAACGGAATACAACATTGAAGAGAAGAACCACACTTCATTTTGGTGCATGCTTCACCACAAAGAGGGACCCCAAACATGAGAAAGCAAAGATTTTATAGAAATTGAGGGTTACAAGGTGAAAAATCCGAAGGATCTGATTTACTGGCTAGTTTAGAGAAACCAGGCCAGTCCTGATCAGCATATTTGAAACGAGATCTAATGGTATGCATCAGAATTTGGCAAGTCCTTTGTGAAAGAGATGGAATGTTGAAATCAACTGATAGAGGATGGAATGTTGGGGGTTCTCTAGGTTGCAATTTCCTCATCTGAGCTTTTCTTTTGTATTGTGAAGGAAAGGGTATGATCTCCATTTTGTTTGTTAGATTTACCTTCTCCGTTACACATGGCACTGTAAATCAAACAAAGTTGATTCATTCCTAGATTCTTAGAGACAGGGTTTTCAGACCTGAGGTGCTGTGACAAAGAATGTCCTTTCCAGGTCCCTATGTAAAGCTCTTATAATAAAACATGGTTAGGCAAGTACACACAAGGAAACGCACTCCAGTGCGCAAGTATCAGGGCTCCATACCTTGAATGTCATTACTAAACTTTATTTTGGAAGCCCAGACAGCTAGTAGAACTCCCTTAACAATCTTGCTACTCTACTCGATATTAGCCGAAGCTTTCAAATGGTTCAAGGGCAGCCACCCAACCAGAAAATTACTAGAAAATGAATTACAGACAGTCCTTATTTGACAAGTAACTATTTATTCAGCATCCACTCAAAGTCATGATAGTGCTGAACAAAGGGATTTATGATTGTTCCTTATAGGCGTGGCTATTGCAGTTTCCCGACAGTCCGGTGATGATGGTTTGAGTGTTTGACAACCATCTTGCAATTACAATGGTCACAGCATCCTGTGGTCATGTGATCACTATTTATAGCCTTCTCTACCAGCTTCCAACAAACAAAATCAATTGGGAAACCAGCAGGAGGTCACAAATAGCAATCACATGGCCACAGGACACTGCAACCACATAGATTTGACCAACAACAGAACTGTCATAAGCTAATATAGCCACATAACACTGTATTTTACAACTTCATCATTTAGCAATGGAATTGCCAATCTCAATGATTGTCCTTAAGCAGGCACTAAATAGAGGGACAAGATGATCCCTATTAAAGAAAAGTATCAGCTAATGGGTCAGCAGCAACTGGCCAAATATTTTCTGGTTCATTAAGACCACTTGTATTTTTGAATAATGAGTACAAATCTAGGAGAATATAAAAACTATTTATGCTTCTGTTTCTCCAGGAAGAATAGAAGTCCATCCAAAGTTGATACTTACTCAATTCCAGACACATGAGCCATCAATCCACAGCATCTCATTCGGAATTCAATTAATACAAGAGAAAGCCATCTAGCACACTCCAGATCTTTTGGACTAAAATTACATTGATCTCATACTGGTGGCCATCAGAAATAAATTAATATAAACTTTGTCCTGGTGCATTTATTTAGCATATAATATTTTTTGACATGCAGAAGCATTAAAGTTGATATGGGATAAATATTCTTCACTAGCACAATGTTAAATTGGAAATGGTATAGCCTGGAAATCCACTGCTTCATTCAGCATTAGCTCTAAATGATAAACCAAATAACGGAATGAGTGATGATTCAGTAAAAATGCAATAGCAGCCACATGGCTGTTTCCTTAAAACATACATTAAGGCACCATCTGCTAAGAGTGCCTGCCAACTTTTACTCCTTTTTCTTTATTTTTAAGACACGTTACTCCAGGATGATAAGGAAGTCTTTCAAATTTTATTTATTGTAGTCCTGACACTTTGCCCAGTCAACTATGAGCAGATTATTAAAGCTACTGCCTATAAGCGGCTTCCTTTATTCAGATTAATATGAGCAGGTGCTGTGCAGTTCAGAAAAGCTTGCAAGAAAAGGAATCGACATGTTTTTTTTTCATTATCACTTTTCTTCTGTAATTGTCATCAATTTAATTTCTCCATAGAAAGGATACAAGATCCACAATTGTGCATTACTGGACAGTGCTAACATTTTCTTTTTACCTACACACATGAAAAAAGTCAGAACTAGAGCAGTCCAAGCTCATCCTGAATAAAGCGATAAAGTACGTTCTGATTAGATATTTAGACTACTTCTTTGATCAGTTTGGACCAAATGCACAATAATATAGTATCAACTTAATTGGCTTCCAAAAAGCAAGGAGGAAGATCTACCTCATAGAGTTCCATTGAGTGGGAACTGCATGTCTTTTGTTCCATGATGCATCTCCACACAAGGAGGTGTGGTACTCAACAGAGTTCTTCTCAATAACCAGACTTGTCATGAAGATTTGACTTTGGCAAGGAGCCTTATATGTGTCAGAGCTTCTCTGAACAGGGCTCCAGAGGTTATGACTAGCACTTTGAATTGAGTATGGGAATTACAAGTAACCAGCTCAGTGATTTTAAAATAGGTCTACATTGGCTGTCCCATCAGTAGTCTGACCGCAGCATTTTGTTCTGGGTCATATTCATAAGTAGTCCCACAGAGATCACATTCCTGTAGTCCATTCTCTACGCAGACACAAATTAACATTGCCAGAACACACTGTACCATAATTACCTGGATCAGGTAATTATGCTTCCGACTATTACCTCCCACAGACCGGTGCGCTCCCACAGGATGGGTCTCATACGGGTGCCGTCAGCCAGACAATGCCGGCTGGCGGCCCCCAGGGGTAGAGCCTTTTCTGTGGCAGCGCCAACCCTATG
>JANHFO010003062.1:35796-50191 GCA_032468095.1 Pareas carinatus | reverse complement strand
GCGGGGTGTCTACCGTCCGAGCCATTCACTTTCCTTCTCCTGACCTGGGCTCAACTCCGGAACACATTTTGAAAAAAAAAGTGTCAGACTTATTAAGGATAAGGAAAGTAAGAAGGAAGCGCCGTTTCATCTTTTTCTCCCGTCTGCGTGGTTTACTTAAAGGGAAAGGGGATATATGCCTTATAAAGTCCTCACCGCCTGGATTTTGGAAGGTCAGCGGGCAGAAAGATAATTTAATCCAAGCACGAGGTCTGTTAAAACAGGCTGTCAGTTAGTTGTATGGAGTCGGGAACGAATCGTTATTTTGAAAACTTCTTTTCCAGATTATCTTTGAATTTAAGAGAGGAAAGATTTAGACCATTTGGAAAACAACTAAAAGCATCCCACAGATTAAAAATATAAGGGCTTGAATATACCAAGCACAAGGAATGGTGGCAGAATCACAAATGAAACCAGTGAGTTTTGGGTTTGTTTGTTTTTCTCCCCGCTTGTCTTCTTCATTATTTGAGGTTTTCTTCTCTCTCTCCCCTCCCCCATAAAGCATAAATGAACTGAAATGATAACGAAACTGTTGTTTTAATGAATTCGATCTCTGCTGTGCATGGAGGAGAGTCCAGTTCAAAGAATCATAACTTTTTCCTTCTTGAATGCATTGGAGACCCTGGGATTTCGGAGCAAAAGAAATAAATGTCCTTGTTTAGCCGTCCTCACCACCCTCCAAGTCTCTGGCCTTGCCGCTGGAACCCCTCGCCTTAATGTAGACTTTTGCAATCTAATAAGAAACGGTTCTGCTTTTCCGCTTAACGTTCAGAACGAATCCAATTATCAGGCGTTTCAAAAGAGAGAAATAAATCTGAGTGTGGAGTGGGTGGGAGATCTTCTACTGAGCCCTGTTTGTTTCTTCCGTTTTGTCGATTTGGCTACTTTTACAAGTTGGAGCCTTTGGAAGGAGCAAGAGAATTAAAGCGATGGCAAATGTTTGTTTCTTTCCAATGCAAGAAGTTAAATTGAATCTGCAGCAGCACCTGAATAATGTAACTAAAATTAATCTGTTTGAAAGCCACCAAAATGCATTTTTCTCCCTCGTTGCTCCTATTTTTGATTTGGAATATGAAAGACGAAATCTTTCCAAAAGGTGTTGAACTTACTTGGGTAACCCTCAAATCATCTAAACAATTTCGTTCTGGAGCCTGTTGGGTTTAGACTCCCTTGCCCCTTGAGAGCCCTGGTGAGCACCTTTCTTCTTAGAGGCTCTCATTAAAACTCTTCCAACCGGACGGCCATCAGACTTAATCAGAAGCAAATGACATTGAGCCTGGCGAGGTTCATTTCTCATTTCGTGAAGCTGCCTTGAAAAGGAGAGTTTCAAATGCCTCGTTTTCAAAATGGCAAGTCGTAGCTTACATCACCCTCTACTAGGCAAACTATCCCGAACATGCTTCTCAATCGTGATAGGATCAGACTTGCGAAGGAACCAAGACTTGATATTCAAGCAATTGGGTAGACTCCAAACACCTTAAACCCTTTTGAAGATGAAAGTTAGGGAGGGAGAACTAGACGGGCGATCAGGGGGGAAGGTGAGAAATTGATTTCATCGGATTTATTCGGGAGCAATGCCTCCCTTTCACTGGAAAATGTTTTTGGAGATCCTGCCCTGGGCCCTGCTCATCCGCCCACGGGCGCGCGCAGGCACACACACACACACACACACTTTTACAAAATTGGTTGGAACTTGAAAGCCTGACCTTAAACTTTCAATAGAATTTACTCCTGAAAAAAAATATTTTTATGTTCGCGCTGTAATACCCATCTTTGAGCTTGTTTGTTGTCTTTTTTTAAAAAAAAACCCCAAACGTAGAGCAGTAATTGTGATTTTAAAGTAACAGAAAAACTGGTTAACATCTTTAAAAAACAAACAAATGAAAACTATTCTTTCGAAAAAGATATCTGGAAGCCAGACTTGAAGAACGTCCCTCTGGGCGTTCTCAGATGCGCGCGCGCGCACACACACACCCAAGACATTCCAGGGTCCCTGGGAGATTCTGGTTACCTTACTTCTAGGATTGGGAGGGGGGTCTCTCTCTGTCCCCCCCTTTCCCGGACAAAATCCACCCTTCCTTCATCAATTCTGTGAAAACTCCCGACTTTTTCCGCCATCCTTACCGCTTCCCGGCCATTCATCTGTCCCGCTTTAGCCAGGCGGGATTCGGTCTTGGACCGCCTCTCCATCTCCTCCATGATCCCCTGGATGTGGCCTCCGGAGATGCCGTGGAAAAGCATGGCTGGGGATCGGAAGGGACACGCGTTTCCTTCGGCTCGGCACCCCACTATTTCCATATACGGGCCCCAGAGTCTTGATTTAGAGCATCCGAATCGCCGGGCGACGGGACGAGCCCGCAGGAGAAGTTTGTGGCTCCGGAGAGAAGGCAGGTAGCAGCCGCGAACTGGGGGGAGGCTGCCGAAGCTGTGGCTGGCGGAGATGTTCTTGGGGGTCTTCCCCCCCCGCCCCCGTCTGGCCGGTGCAGAAGACTGGGCTCCTTCCTGAAGAAAGGGCAGGCAAGGAACGGGACAGACCCAAAGGGGAGGGGAAGGAGAGGGAGCGGGAAGGGGGAAGAGAAAGAAAGAGAACGCAGAGACGAAGTTGAGGCTTGGGCAAACAGAGGCAAAGACAACGAAAAAATGGTTCACGGAAAAGAAAAGGGAGAATTGGGAGGGGGAGGCTAAAAGACAAAGGAAACCCAAACAAGATAGAGAAATGGGTAGGAAGGCAGGTTAAAACAGAAATCTCCGTTTGCTGGAAAGTTCCTGTTGCTCTCGCTTGAATGTGGGACTGCTGCTTTCCGCAGCTCTGCCCAATTTGTTGGAGACAGAAGCCAACCCAGTTTGGATAATTCAGGAGGAGGAGTCCTCACCCAAGAGCTGCCACCAGCCCCCTGCTCCTCCTCCTCCTGCTCTACAGACAACAAAGAGCTGTCAAACTTCGCCAGCCCCCACTGTGATGGGCAAGCAGTGACAAATATTCCGGAGGAGTGGGTGGGAGAGGGTTTAGACCCCTTCTTTCTATCAATGGCAGGGAGGGAATAAGAGGCATCTCCAGGGGATCTTTCAGAGGAGTGGATGCGGGGGAGGGTCTAGACTGTGCCGCATCCGCCCATTCTCCAGCTTCTCCCTCCATCCCCGCTCAAATCCTTGCCTGGCATACAGACCTCAAGTTCAAATAATTTTTTACAATGAAAAAGGGTAAGGGAGAGAAATAAGCAGGACGGATCTTTGAATGGAACTTGGTTGGAGAACCGAGGGACAGATGGACAGACACGAACAGAAGGTCAGGAAAAATTTAGACTAGAGCGGCTTTGTCAGGGCTTGTGAGAGTGTAATGGCTTGCATTCCAGCAGAAGAATTAAAGGCAGGCAAAGGTTTTTTTTAATTCTAAACTTGCTGAAGGTGCACAAGTGAAGTTTGCTTTTCAGAAAAAGCAGACGCTGTTTCATATTCATATTTTATTTTGAATCAGCAACTCTTTTCCCTAGTTCTAACATCCCTGAAAAGCTTTATGGCAAAGAATTCCACCTAAGAAACAAGGAATCAGAGAAAACACCCATTGCACCCTGTCATTTTGGCAGAACCCTTTGCAAATGGAATAGGGTGCCTTTCTCTTTTCTTCAAGGGAGAAAGCTCAAAAATCTCATGGGTTTTAATGTATTGATTTCACCCAGCTCCAAAACGAACCCAGGAAAGCATACAACATTTGAGAATGCTAGGAGGATGGGAGGGAGAAACTAATTGAAGAAAGTTGGTGAAAGATTGAAGAATATCAAGTTTGGGGCGTCCACAAAGATAGGCAGCATTTAGTAGGAAGTGCTTGCTTCAATATCTCTTGAGGTCTCTTGAGGTTGGGGGGGGCCGCTGCTCATTGAATGAGCTGAGTGAACGATTCTGATACTAGACTTGAGAATCGTGTAGTGCTGATTTCCAGGCAGACTTGGAGAAGGGGAAAAAAGGGATTCTCTGCTCCTCCTGGTTTTGTTTTTTTTCCTTTGAGGCTTGGGCCAACCCACCATCCTCTTGGATGGAATCCAGATTTTGGAAACTACCATCCCAAGAAATCACACTATTGGCCGGCTGCATTTTTCCATGACTATTTTCTCTGTCGAGGGACAGGAGGTGAAACTTTTCTTTCATTGCTTTTTTTAAAAAAATGTTACTTTTGAATCGGGATGAAGGGAAAGAAACCCCTTCATGTACCTGTCCATCACACATACAAATTCAAGAACAAGAGAGAGAGACAGTAAAGGTAAGTCTCTCTTTCTTCATTTAAGAAGAACTTGAAAGAACTGCAAAGCAGTTCCACAGAGCAGAAAAATTCAAGCAAGTTTGAAATAAGCCTTTATGTGTGCAGGTACTTGTGTCACTTTCTTTTTCTTTTTGTTGGAATTCAAAAGCCCAGGACAGCAGGACTGTCTGCGAGTCAGATTGGTCTGAGAAGCTGAAAAAGCACCCCAGAGGGAAACAGTAGCAAATAACTTCCTTATTGACATCCATATATTTATATGGACATGTCCATAAAATCACCAAAAATCTCAAAGAAAACTTGGGTTGACTTCATGCAATCAAAAGAAAAATGTTGAGTTGAAAAAAGGAATCCCAAACAAATATTCTGTGAAGTACTATGGGAAACATTAAGAACACAGATCTAATCCTTTGTCCACCATCCACATCAATATTCCCCAAAAATGAATGGTCAAGAAGGAATGAGCTGTAAGAATGGAATTGTGAAAGGGACATGGTGACTCTGCTCCTCTTGAACTCCAAAACTGAATTTTCATTGATTTGAATAGAGCAGAAATTGTTATCCAGCAGAGCACCACTGCAGGAAAGTTGGGTAACTGGGCTTAATTATCTTGACTCCCAGCCCCCAATTAAATGTCAGAGGTTGTGTTTGTAGGGCTTGGTTACCCCTAGTTAGCTTTACCATGGGTGACTGAATTAATTCAATGTTCAGGCTTCTCTGTGTATTCTGAATCATAAACAGGCTGGGCAAAAAATGTGCTTGGCTTGCATGAAATTACTTAATTGTTTTCAACATGCAACAAGCCAGGGCTGCTCTATTTGGCCCCTTCCTGTTCATTTTGCTCAGTGGGATCCTGGACTTCTGCCCCAAAGTCCTGTAAAGCGACCTTGCCTTATCAACTTGGGCATACCTGCTCAGAAATGAATTTAACTTTAGTGCATGCTAACTATTAAGTCCAATGTGCTTAATGAGAATTAATGGAGTTCAGTATAAGTATGGTAAACATGCTGGTAGGTGCAACCTTGTCTTCTTAGAGTACAGTTCAGTACTTGATTGCTCAGTAGTAAGCCCAACTAATTTTTATGACTTCCATCCCCTGATAATTGAGTGAAGTGATCTACAATTATGGATGCCCCATTCTGTACCTGCAAGTAAGTATTAGTTAAATCAGCATATTTCTAAGTGGTCTTAGAGAAGAATTGGATCAACACCTTGCAGCTAAGGTTCAGTAGAATAAAGGGAAAGAAAACTGGACAGCCTGCTTTCCAGTTTTTCTGAGCTACTAAGCCAGTGGCTACTGGGTCACTGACTTCTAGACCAGTGATAATGGCATAGTAGACCAAGTCAGCTGGAGAACTCCAGGCTAGGAAAGCCAGATTCAGTTTGGACAGAATATAAAGATCTTCCGCAAGAGAAGGTAAAGACTTTTTGTTAGCTGAAATATAAGTTTAGGCCAAGCAAAATGTGAGAGTTGGACAAGAAACATATTTTATTTCTATTACTTAGACACACACACCCTTGAATAAGAATAAAAAGTAAAATCAAGCTTATAGAAGAAGTGGAATTAATGGCTCGGTCAGTTTATTATTTTTTTGTGGTTAATAGTCCAGAAGATTCTTTTCTATCAATATTAATTTTATGGTGCATACAAGGACTGTCCTGGCTGACCACTGCTGGAAACTAGATTCTTAACTGGATCTGTGCTACACAGTTTTCCCCCCATGAGTAGTGTTCCTCTATCCATCTGAATATGGAGAGAGACCCATATTTCCATAGCTTAAGGAACACAATCCTCATATTTTTATGTTCAAATCTTACTGACTTGCAGAAGTAAAAAGAAAGCGATTCCATTCCTGAACTTCTACTAAAATCAGCCACCCCATTTGAATAGCAGATTCAGACTAACAAATGTGCTGATGTCCATGAAGGGTAGCCAGAAACCTGGCCTAAATTAATTGTCTGCCCTTGTGTTAATCAATTCACAGCTAATCTTTTTTCTACCGTTTTTTCTCTCTCCCTCCCTCCTTTCCCTTGGGAAGATTAGCCCAATGCGAACATCTCTTCATAAGAAATCCATCGTTTTCAACTCATACAATCTCTGCCTGCCAGCTAGACAAGTAATCAGGGAAGGAGATGGCCTGAAAGACCTCAAAACCCACAAGAAGGAATGTGCAGGATCAGAGAAAAGGCCTCGCTAGCTGTTCCTACAAAGGCCAAAAGGCCCCACACTGAGAGCATTAGTGGTCAGAGCCTGTTTGTCTTTGGTATAGCCAATTAAATGCCAGTAATGGGAGATGGTTCTCCATCAGTAGCAGTCATCAGTTATCCAAACTTGGCGGTGTCATCAGGGCAAGACCTTAGGGCAAAACTGTGAGCCCCCCCTTTCCAGGGGAAAGCAGTAGGAGGGTCCCTAATGAAATAGACTGGGAGAAATGGGAGAAAATAAAGGGCATTCATTGTAGCTTTGCTTGCACAACATGCTTACCTGGATTAAGCATGTTGTGCAAGCAAACATCACATGTGGTACAACATGCTTACCTGATTTAATGATAGGGTTACTCAGCTGTATAATGAGCTGTAGTGACTATGCTGAACCATGCACAGAGCAAGAGGGCTCACCTAACATGCTAAGCCCTAACAAAGCATGACTCAGGCAAGAGCAGCAACTCAGTCTTTGACAGGACTGACTAAGCATCTTGCGTGAATGTGGACCACATCCCTGAAAATAGGTCTTTCAAAGTTCTGAATACCTAGACTCTAAATCAGTCTTATGAACTAAGCTACACCGCTCCTTCTCTAGATGCCTTGTCCCCCCCCATGCCCCCCCACACGCCAAGAACATAATGGTAACATGGAACACCTCTTTCTTGTTTCTCTCTGCTTCCTTTTCTCCCTCCCTGCCCCTCCAGGAAAAAGAGGGAATATGTTAAAGTAAAAGGAATAAAATGACAAGAGCAGAAGGATGACTAAGAAATAACATCTGTCTTAAAGGAAATTATGGGATCCCTTTGCCTGGACTATGTCTGCAAATGCTGCCCGAGAATGAGAGACAATACTTAACTCTCATTGCCCACCCCCATTTAAAGCAGAATAGACTTCTCCCTTAATGTATTATAGCTATTCACATTGAACTGAATATACACATTTCGTGTATTGAATAATCATAAACCTGATTTGCTAATAAACAGCAACTTTCTTCTGGGACGCCCGATATATTTAACCTTTCTGGCAGGGCCGTTGTGAACATCAGGATAAGAAAAAAGAGCTGCATGCTTTCAGAGCTCCATCCGTAGTCATTTTCACTTCCACGTTGGTCGTGCTGGGTGTGTGCGGTCCCCAGGAAGCCTGTCTCGCACAGAACTTGCGCGGGAGAGGGCCAAAGGCTGTCTGACTCCACGGGGGCCGATTGGGAAGGGACCCTTAGTATAGCTTGCCCCCAGGTAAAGCGCCTTTGGGGTCGCGTCTGCGGCTCCAAAACTTTCCTGCTTTAGTGGCCGACTTTCTAACCTGCTATTGTGGACAGCTAAGATGAGCAATAGAGAGTTGGTGGCTCTCCATTGGTCACCTTGCCTTTTCTCTAAACCCTTTCTTCCTCTCCTTCCCACCCCATATCTTTTTTCCCCCTATCCTTGGGACGAAGAATGAGAAGAACGAGGCAAAGGAGCCGCCCCTGAAGAAAAGCGGCCCAAATAGCACTTGGGTGGGTGGGGTGAAGACAAGAAACGGAAAAGGTTAGCTTGAATGGAAAGGTTGTCCTATGGGAAGTTTCGTTGAGGCGCAAAGAGGCAAAAGGCAGGTGAATGCAAAAAAGGAAGAGTCTTTTACAGGAAACCCGGCTTCCCTGCATACATGAGGATTACTCTCAGTTGGGGAGGGATCGAGACTTTTCTTTAGAAGGTCCAGATCAAGGGTTCTTACAAAAAGACTACATTAAATGGCGAAAGGCGACCTGGGGCCTTTCAAGCGCCTAACCGGGCACTTGCAGCACAGCGGGTGGTAGGGCCTGGCTGGCCCCGTGTGGGTTTCCAGGGTTGGCAGACCGGTCAGTTTTTGGATCAGAGACCCGCTCCGAAATCTCAGAGTTGTAGGAGGCATCGATAAGTCTGAGAACAGCTTGAAAGAGCAGCCTTGCCAAGAGGTCTCTGTGACGTCGCAAGAGCTGCGCTCGACAGGAAAGAGACTTTACACGGAGGCGGGGATGGAGGAAAGAGCAATTTTCTTTCCAGGCCGGGGGGGGAGGAGAGGGGGGAGGTCGCAACAGCTTGCCAAGGGGCAAATCCCTAGACGGATGACAGCTCGGGGGCACTGGACGGCGAGCCTCGGAACAAAACCCTTGGCAGCCAGCCGGGGAAGAAGCCGCGCTTTGGCAGAAGCAAGACACTTGCTCCGGGCGGACAGGCGCGCAGACAGATACACTCACAAGCACATATATCCGGAAGATTACCGGGAAGACAAAGGGCCGAGCCACAGGCGGGTCGAGCAGCTTGGTTTTGCCGGTCGGGAAAAGGTTGACGAGCGGATTAGGAGCGCCCCTCCCCTCCCCTCGAAAAACAATTAGAATTAGAGTGAAGGCGCGAATATTTTACCTCACGCGCTTCCTTTCTTACTCAGGCTCTTTACACGCGGGGCAGGATCTAACCCAAGCCCCCCTTTCCCCACCCGCATCTGAGGCAGCCGGAAAGCGAACGCCTCGGCTTCGGTCCTTCTCTCTCCATTGAAGGGGGCCCAAGTGAGGGCAATGAGGAAAAATCGGGTGAACCAACCCCAGCCGGACAGGCAATGGTTCGCGGCGATCTCAGAGCGGTTCTTTCCTAGTTGTCCTTGCTGGGTCAAATTCAAGCTTTCTTTCTTTCTCCCCTGCTCTGTTCTTCACAACCCCACCGCCTTCCCGACTTTCCCATTCCCCCTCGAGGAAACCCGCTTCAAGTGGGCCGACCGGGCATCCCACCCCAGGCCTCGCTGGTAGGACGGTAGGACGGAGGTGACTCCGAGCCCGGTGTTGGGACGGCTTTCCTCCCAACCGGCCTAGTTTGTCGGACCAAGAACCCGATTTAAGAGTATTTTCAACCACTCTGCTGCAGAAGAGGGGAAGGTCAGAGTTGGTTGAAGGATATTTTACCTCACGCGCTTCCTTTCATACTCATGAACTTTACAGGCGGGTCAGGAGACGGTCCGAGTCTCCCTTTCATCACCCGCACCTGAGACCATCTTGAGACAGGGACCTTCGGGGATTTAGCCCGCCGTTTCCCGCCTTCCCCACCCTTACTGTCCCCTCAGCAGCTTTGACAGGGGGGGGGGATTAAAAACGCCCAACTTCGAAAGCGCAAGAAGAGAAAGAAAGGGGGTCTCCGTAACAAGTTTCCGGGGAAGGGAGCAGCACTTTCTCCCCACTCCGGGTCGCTGGGCAGCCGGGATGCACCCGAGGTGAGGAGTGCCTGTGGCCAAGCGGAGGCGAAAGCCCGCAGCCCGCCGAGCGCGTCTCCAACGCATCAAGTCCGCCGAGGGAAAAAGGGCTCGAGAAGAAAGGTGGGGAAGGAAAGGGAGGGGAAGCGTGAGCGGCGCTCTCAAGGGAGTCTTCAAGAGGAGCAAACGTGGATCAGCCGGGCTAATAAGCGAAGAGAATCTGTTCAGTTCTGGGCTGCCCGGTCGTAAATCTGGGAAACTGAAGGGGAAGGACAAAATCTTCAAATCCCTTCAGAAAAAAACAAACTCAAACTCTATTGGGGGAGGGGGGAGGACCACCCTTTCCCTGGCAGACGGTGCCCGATCCTAGCCTTGCTGGAGCTCCGCGGTCGGGGTTCAGATTAAGGAGACTCAGATGTTTCATTATCTAAACGTTTATCCCCACGGACGGAGATACCTGCCTGGGCTATTGCACTGCGCGGTGCCGGTTAGGGTTTCCTCCTAGCTGTAAAGAACGGCAGCCACGGTTTAACCTGAAGCGATTCCAGAGAGGGGTTGATTTTTGCCAACTCTCCCGCCCCCCACCCGCCTCTCCAAGCCGGTTCTTTCTTAACGAGAAATAAAGGGGACGGGTTTGAGATGGCGTGGAAGGGAAGGGAGGGCAGGAAGCAGTGATGTAACCGAGAGATGGAGATTGGTCCTTGTTTCTAACGAAGGATTCCTGTGCTAATTAAAATAAACAAGCGGAGAGCTGTACAAAATAGGGGGCAGGAGCAGCCAGAAGAGAGCCTCCCCCTCCCTCCCTCCCTCCCCATCGTTCCTACCCCTCCAGGTTAAACTGACACCAGTTTTTAATCCCTTCCCAGTTTCTTTCTCTTTCTTGTTTACAGTTCTGTCGTTATCTTATCGCCTCGTATTCCGAGCCGCCAGCAAGGAAATAAAAGCCCCAGTAGAAAGGCGACGTCCTACCTGCAAGTATCGGTCCGCAGTCAGCTAGCGGGTATTACGACAGCCAGTAGAGAGAAACAGTAGAGCCGGACCACGGTTGGAATCTACTGATGGATGAAAACGACTCGCTCGCTCTCCCCCACCCCGCTTTCCCCTCCAATAGAGGGATCGAAGGGAGGGATCGAGGGATTCCTTGCGGGAGGGGGGCTGCCTATCCTTCAGTTTGCCAGGACTGAGATCTGCGTGAGAGCTTCTTGGAAGAAGTATCTCAGCTTCGGTTTCTCGCCTCGTTGCCTTTTTGGACAGAAAGTGTGCATGCGTTATAAGCAAACTAGGGGAAAGCGTTACGGGACGTCTAAAGCGAGCCACACCTCTCGCTCGCTGCCGTCAGTCTAATACGAGCTGATCTATTGATGTGCGGAGAAGACCTGACCGACCAACTAAAGCTCAACTTATTTATGGGAGCGTTCGCCTACACATGCACGCCCAGAAACCTACACCGTTTCCCATTTAAAGCGAGTCGCTCCCGAGATCCGCGAGTGAATTCCCAGGAATGACTTTTTCGTTAGGGCTACAATACAATTAATTGGGACAAGACAATAGGGACGAAATGCCCGTATTAGATTAGAAAACGTCGTAAGAAAGCGAAGGGATTTTCCTCTTGATAGAGACCGGTAAAATGTGATGGACTTACCCAGCATTAAACCACACAGGAGGAAATCCAAGGCTTTCTGTCAGGCATTGGAGAAGATCGACTGCGCTAAACTCCGGGTGAATGGGTTGGTTACTTTGTGATGGCCCCAGTCCGTTCTTCCTTATCAATCTCGCAACGAGTGTGTGTATCCTAATTTCAAAGCAACAACCCTGGACACTTTACCTAAAAGTCAGTCCAACCTACCTCCTCCTGAATAGTTCGCATAAAAGATCGCGTTGCATGGGCGCTAATTTGAAACTACGATCCTACACAGGTGAACAGGACTAACCCTTGAATTAGTACAAATTTCAAAGTAATATGCTTTCCATTTGGTACTGGTCTGAAAAATACAGGCTTCTCCCCCCACCCCCCCAACATGATTGGAAGAGGAGGCTGGTGAATAAATAATTAATACTGATGGGAGATAACTCTTAAGTGAATACTAGAGAGATTTCACTCAGAAGAGTTGCATGTTTGCAGTTTCGTTTTCTAAAAATCCATTTATATCTCTGTTTTCCTCAAGCAGCTTGTTCAGATTTGCGGAGAAAAAATTAAAAAGTGGAGAATGTATTCATGGCGGTTGGGGAGAGGGCTCTCTTCTAGTTTTGATGGAGAAGAAAAGATGAAGCACATTCCTTGGGAAACCTGTCAATATAATTAAGTGACCTGTTTATTTTCAAACTTCCTAAATCTATATTTTAGATAGTGCAGTCACCCTACTTTATCAATGTCAAAAACAAAAGGCAAGGTGTAGCCTTGACCTAGCACTTTGGTCTCTCATTAAATCTTAAAGGGGCAGGATTGAGGGGTTTTAACTTTGCTGACATTTATGGATCTGGTGATACATACAACCTCCAGGGGCAATGCAAGTAATGGAACGGTACAGTCATTCTAAACAGCCTGCTCCTTCAACCCAAATAAATGCTAAAATGAATCTATCCGATTATTTTTGTAAATATTTTGTGTCTACCAAGTAAAAGAAGAAAATCTTAGCCTTCCCCCCCCTTATTCTTCCAAAGTCTCTCTTATCTTCTGCCCACCAGCCTCCTATTTGTACTCTTGCTCACTGAGGGCAAATCCATACAGACGAGAAGACAGAGCAAAAGCTAAGTATCATTTCCAAGCACTAAGCATATATGTTCCACAGAGAAATGTATGCACACACGCACCATCAGAGACTGAGCGAAAATAAGGCCACCTTAAGCATTTTTAGATTGGTGCTCTTCTCCTTGGTCTGAGCATCTAAAGAATACGATTAGGTTCTTCTTCCCCGTCCTCTCAGCGCAACCATCACCTCATGCCTGATGAATTCGACCCACTAGCCAGAATAAGGTGGTCGACTGGCGGGTTGTACTACTTTAGTCTCCTCCCAGGTGACGAAGGGAATACCATCTCTTAAATAGTTCCTAAAATTTAAAACACAGAAAACAAAATAAACAGCACCACCCAACATCGTTCCCGTTCCAGGGTGGATTACTTCACAGATCTGTGCTAAAATTTAGATAAGAGACGGGCTATTGAGAAAAGAGGACGTTCGGGGAGAAGAGGACATTCTCAAACACAACCCCTCACCTGCAGTCTGAGGTGGTACGGTCCCAGACTGTACCACCTCAAACCTAGAGCCTCCCGCTAGTGCTCGTTCGGCCCCTTCGTCACACGGTGTCCTCAAACTCCCGCTGGAGCCCCGAGCAGTCCCACGGGAAGTTACGCCTCGATTCTGTTCTCCTTCCCCCAGCTCTCGCTTCTTTGTGGGAACCGGCTCCCCACCCTCCCCTGCCGCTCCATAACCCTTTTAAAATAAAAGGAAGGTTATAATTTGCAACGCTTTATTGTTAGCTTTTTAAACAAACTAAGAATCTTTTGAGGAGGAGGTCATATTTCACACACACAAAAAAAACAGAAATAATAAATCAACCCCGTTACTAAACGCCCACCCCAGCTTACTTTTAACAAGCTAATAGCTTGAGATCAATGTCTAACAAAGTTGGCATTAGAGGAGAAGCAGAGATCTACCGTATTTCCTCTTGTTTCTTCTCTGATAGGCATTGTTAAGAGAAAAGGTTGGATTGTTGCCTGGGACAGTGAAAGAGTGGGGTTACAAATTTTATGCAATATTTTATTTTTCCTCAGCCTGAACAGATGAAGCTTAGAAAAAAGGCGCTAAGAAAAGCATTGAAAAGGGAACAATGGAAGTAGATGCCTTCTATATCAAATAAAAGTGGAGCAGTTGCTGAAAGACAAACAGGATTGTGTGATACGTGCCTCTTGGGACTTTCAAGTATGCTAAGAAAAATTCACAAGGACATTTGGGCTTTTATGTTCCAAGAAGAACCTCAAACTTTCTTCTAGAAAGAACCTGTTCTTGGAGCTCTCCAGACAGAGAAACCTTTGTGCATGTCTCTTCCCTTTCCAGGTCTCATTCATTGCAGTTGTCAGCCCAGACCAAAGCAAGCAAAGAATCCACCAGCGCTGGTGCTGCTTTAAGAGCAATCAACCTCTCTCTGTGGCAGGTTTGGGTGGAAGGCAGTGGATTACCACAATCGTATTTCCACACATGGAGGCTTTATAGGGCTTTGCAGTTGTTGCTATGAAACATAAGGAAGACAAACTTTATCTCATTCTTGGATTAAACTGAAATGTGAGACAACTGCTGTTATATCACCAAATCATGGCTGACTCTTTGACACTCCATGCACCACAGTATGCCACGTCCCCATGTCCACAACTGATTCCTGGAGCTTGGCCACACTCATATTCATTGCACTCATGACACTATCTAAATGTTTTATCCTCTGCCGCCCCTTCTTCTTTTGCCTTCAATTTTCCCCAACATCACTGTCTTATTCAATGAGAAATAACTGTGGGCAGATGCAATTGATCATGTCTGGAGCCAAGTGCAGCTGGTAGCACACATTGCAATTCTAAATAGCTTGTCCACAACTCATGTATCAGACCTCAGTCTGCTATATATTCCTCTGTTTCTACAAATCTATCTATCTATCTATCTATCTATCTATCTATCTATCTATCTATCTATCTATCTATCTATCTATCTATCT